>JALQPE010001973.1:0-13349 GCA_030407315.1 Asparagopsis taxiformis
CTACCGCACTCTCCGTCCGTCGCCACAACGCCGAGAGGCAACCTTTGATGCCGTATCGCACGCACACGCGCGTTTCGACAAATCGGGAATGCTCAGCCAGAGTAAGCGACTGCCCTACATTAGAGTTTTGGACGATTCGACGCTCTACAGGGGTGGTGGGATGATCACGAAGCATTCAACACAGAGTTACGGCAATTATCAGGCACAACCAGTACTGACTGGCGCCGCCGGGGCGGCAGCGACCGAGAAAAGTAGACAGTTCCCCTCATCGTTAACACGGATTGAGTAGTGAATGGGGGCATCTCAGTGGGCCAATTCAAAGTCGCCAAATATTTCACACTATTTGCAGTTTCTATACTTTCCCACTTGTTTCCGCCAAAACTTTCAAACGCTTTCACAAGTAATTCAATTCGACTGAAATCGATCGCACTGTCCATCAGAGTAACAAGTTTACAGATTTCAGTATTTCATTTTACACATTTCTGGAATGAGCTCTGACACGTATGCAACGTTGCTGGAAAAGTATCATACGGTGTGACTATTGTTTCTGAAATCCGACAAAATAGCGAAATCCATTCAGTATTCCCACTGCGTTTCCCTCCTTCAGCTAGCAATAATCCGACCAAGTATCGATACTGACAACTAGAAGACGAGCGCATTTTCCGAGTGCGATGTTCTATTGCGCGTTCTCAGTGGCTCCACACGACGATGAGGCCGGCTGCTGCAACGGACCATTGCGCACTCTACCCTCCCCTACAACGTTACATACACTACCTCCAATCTATGTATCACATACTTCCGTACGCTTTCCATGACCTGCGCCCACAACCAATGGTTTCTGTGCAATAATAAAGGAAGCTGAAGAGTGCATGAATGGGTCGGCACTTGCACCGGTTCCCAGCCGCATCCTGCCCCCACAATCGCATTCCCAATCGTGTCTACAAACGTGTTCTGTTCCCTCCTTCATTCTGCGCTCTTCCCATCCTGCACTTCGCTCTGTTGTTTTCTGGTCTAGTCACATTGCTACCCATTCCCACGTCTTGTACCAGATCAGCCACACGCACTCACACGCTGTTTCTGCTCTTCTCCAGCTGTCGGTCCTGCGCCACACCTACTCTTGCAGATAATACCACAAACGCCGCTCTCGATATCTCAATATACAATCTCCGGATACACAGACTTGTCGCATTCCCATTGGCACACGCCACAGCGCCCGAGCCCACCAACTTGCAACGCGCCAGCAATGCGCACAACTCATCCAGTTTCTCTACCACTTGATGCACTCGCTCGATTCAATTCCCGACCTCCCACATATTTTCCCGACAGCTGTCCAAACACCGCTCGCCATCGGACGACTCGCGACCAACTCGACCCGCTCATCGATACTCGCAGGCTGCGAACCACCAAAGCATCGAGTCACAGTCGCACCCGCAATGGCGCACCCGACGCCTGCATTAACATCCCGCCGTCGCCATGCAGTGGCGTACTGATTGCCACATGATCGACTGTCCATCACTGCGGAAATTCCATCGCCAAATACCGACCGTTTCCATTGCGTGCCGGCCATATTGCGCGTAGCTGTGTCTCAGCTTGTATCAGGCGCAATTTGAAACAGACAGACCCATGATGCGAGAAGGCACGTCTGAACGGGTCGTCGCCGACTGCCGTTTGGGGGCATCCGATCGGAGCGATGTGGCGGCATACAACTGCACTGCGTGATGTCTACGGGCTGGTTGTTTGTTTTCCATGTCGGTACAGCAAGCGCAACGATCTGTATCATGTGCAAGAGGGGGCAAATGTGATCGAGTTGGGTGGTTGCAGTTGTTGTGTCTGAACATGTCTACTGTCGAGATATGCGACTCATGGATTACCGATGGGCATGGGTGGCGTTGATGAAATGGAGCGGGGTACGGGTGGCTGACAATGGGGCACATGACGTTCCATCATGGCGAGTGGTGTCGATTTTTCGCTTGCACTCTGCGTAGAATACTGCGGAATTTGTTCTCTGACATCGATGAGCCCTGGACATCCTGGGCGCGAATGCCTTTGATAAGTTGCAACTGTCTTGCAACTGCATCTGTTCGCTCAGACACGCGACCATATTTGATGACATCTGTTTCACGAACAAATCGCACATCAACGGAATCGCATCTCACCCATTTCATACGTTTGTCAATAAACATGACTACAACTTTTACCAACAACACGATCATATGCGCTACCCTTTCTAGGAATGCCTCTGCGGCCGAGAAAATAGTCAGCCCGTGTGACATCCCTTGTTGCCGGTGCATTCTTGTCACCTGAAATTCTCGAATGATGGGTTCTTCATCACTGTTCATCTTCCCAATCTACGATTTCTCATCGTTGCCTGATGCCATCGACAAATTTCAGATGCCCCGCCTTCTCCGCACCGCTATCTCCAGTCACTGCGGTTTTCCCAATACCCTTTGCATTGCCCAGTGACTGCAGCGTCCTCAACACATCCCTTACCCCTTACCCCGTGCCCCGTCATCGTCACTCCGCCGTTCGCCCCAAAAGTCCTTCCGCCTGCGATATTGACACCAGCGAGCACAATCACAGACTGCAATCTAAGATTTTCACCGATGGCACTTCCGTTGGAGCAGATAGCGTGCGGTTCGAAAGCTCGAGGGATGGGAGGTGAAAATGAATGTGCTTGGTTACGAGGAAATGCACGCTGCAGTAGAGTTGATATCGTTCAACGCACATTATTGAGATTCTGATGGAGCCAACAGTGGTGCATTCATCGTTGTGTAATGATGGTGAAATAGTCGTGGATGGAATGGCGGGAGCACGTTTTCAGTGCACCGACATCCACGCCACCACTCCTCCGCTTTGCTATACGCACTGTCTATCGTCCTCGACAAACGCTCGACTGTCGTCAATCGCGCTGGAAGTAGACCTGTGCATGGTCCGATAAGCCTCTGGTCCGGACTGGTCCCATTTGTCTTGGTCCCATGCATCCCCACGTAATCTGACTGCGGGAGAGGTCCGCGTTGAAAGAAATGGAGCAACAGACGGTTCGAAATTTTTTCAGTCTATGTGGTTCCAGTCCAAAAATCCTCCCACCGCTCTCGTATCGGTCCGACTCTTTTTTAAGTTTTGAATCAGTCCAAGTTCTACTTTGGTTCTCCCCTTGAACCTCTATTTTCGGCAAACACCAGATCAGATTTCTCAGAACTCATTGTGACTGAAGACACAAGTATTGGTGATGGATCAAAACGGGACGGATGATATCAGCAAGGATTCGCGTCAATCTGAGGTCGTCTCGAGTGCGGCTCAGGAGGGGACACCGCGCAAAAAGCGGAAGACCAGCTCTGTATGGGAATACTTTACTGAGACTTGTTTAGATTCCGAAGTCCGTCAACGATGCGTGAAGTGCAAAACAACGTTTAGTATCAACAGTGGAATCTCCACTCTCACCAGGCACGCTCGTAAACACGGATTCCTATTGGATAAAGCGCAAAAGGTTTTCAAGGAGAATGGAACAATGAGTAACGTTCACAAATACCCTCGTGAAGAGTTGCAAGAAAACTTCAGTAAGCAACTGTGTAAATGGGTGGTAAATAGTATGCTTCCGTTCTCAGTTGTCGAAAACAGTGAGTTCGTGAAACTTGTTCATCTTTTAGATGAAAACGCCAAAGTACCGACACGTACGACTGTTCGCAGGCGAATCCAGGCGGAATTCGAATCCAAGAAAATACATATGAAGGCTATGATGAATAGTATTCATTCTAAGTTTTCTATCACAACGGATGCTTGGTCGTCCCGAATTTACAAAGGATACATGGCTGTGACACTTCATTGGATCAATCAAGAATGGAATATGCAGAGCATGTTGCTCGATTTTGTACGGTTTCCATCTCCTCACACTGGCGATGCAACGGCAAACATACTGTTTGAAATACTGAATTCATGGGAAATCGGAACAAATCTGTTCGCAGTTACTACAGACAATGCGACAGACGTGTGTGCCGGCGTTCGGAGGCTGCACACTATATTGAATCTAGCTGGAAGAGAAACTTCTGAGCTTGCAGACTTTCACATTAGGTGCATTGCGCATGTTATTAATATTGGTGTGAAAGAATGTCTCCACCTTGTTCGTCGAGAAGTTGACTCAATAAGATCTGTGATAAATTCTTTGAGGTCTTCCGTGAAGCGCAGAGATAAGTTTGAAGCAGTTGCAAGAGCCCTCGGTGAGCCAAATGCTTCTATTCCAAACATTGATGTGGACACACGCTGGTCCTCCACATTTACGATGATCAAAAAGGCGATGGCTGTGAGGAAGGTCATATCAGCAGTCTGCGCTGACATAAACGAGCTCACTGAACAAACCATTACAGAAAATGTTTGGGAGAAGGCATCAATAGTATGCAAATTTCTAGAGACAGCGGCACTTCTTACAGAGCATCAATCTGGCTCACAATATGTATCGCTGAGCGTAAGCTCTGCAGGGTTCCAAATGCTAATGAAGAAGTGTCGTGCTGTTATAAATAACCAAGATGCAGTGCTTACGGAAATTGCCAAAAGAATGTTAGGGAAGCTTGAGATATATGAATCTCTCATTTGTTCTGACATTTCAAGACTTGCAAAAGTGGTTGACCCGAGGTTTGGTAATGACATTCTACGCGACAATGATATTTTGAGGAAGTATGTGCATGTTTCCAGTGGAGATGCAGCCACGAACAAAAGCTCCCTACAGGCAACAGAGAAAAGGTCTTTGCTAGATCAATTGCTAGACGACGACGATATGAGCAATGCTACTACTGACGACGAGATTCATACATTTTTGAAGTCTACGTTGAGCGGAGATCGCTCTGTGGATCCTTTTTTATGGTGGAAGAATAATGAATGTCGCTTTCCTTCAATATCGGGCGTAGCAAAGAATGTGCTGGCAGCCCAGGCATCATCAGTTGCTAGTGAGAGTGTATTTTCTATCGCAGGGGCAATGGTGAACGGTCCAAGATGTTCTCTCAACGACGAAGCTATCCGGTCCTGTATTTTACTTCGATCGTGGAACAAATTTGGATAGACAGGGGCGTTTCGGCATCTGACCATTGGACCAAGAAGTCCAGCTACGAAGAAGTCATTTTTGTTATGGTCCAGTCAATGACTGTCCTTTCTGTGCAGCGAGCGGTTCACTTCGTTGCCGTATTCAATCATACATAGCTCATCTGTTTACTGGACATCGGATTGATGGTTAAGAATGTGATTTGGCCGAATGGCTTCGGTCTGAGATTAGTAAATTCTTCCGATTTCAGACTTTTTGCGGACCATGCACAGGCCTAGCTGGAAGTGAACTCTCCCTACACCGATGCGCACAATTAATTTCTTGAACATGGTTTTACTGCAAAATATCTTCACCCTGTCGCTGACGAATAACTTACAGTACTTACAGTTTTCCCAACTAGTTATATTCGCCGTCGAGATCGGCGCGACAATAAAGAAGTCAAGGAACATCGATTCTCTCACAGGTTATGAGCCCAACACGTTAACCTTTCTTCATCCCGCCCTCCTCCTCCGCCATCTTTCACAACATTCCCTGCGCCGCTCAACGAATCCGGCGACAGCGTACACCACCGCCCAAAAGCGCGATCCGATTACACCCTCTGCTCAAAAAGCACGGTCACTATTTGCCCCTGATCAATCATCACGGCATCGATTCAACCTACCACATACGCAACTCAGCGTCCATTCACTATGGCTTCCATCCCGACAACTGTCCCCATTCAACACCAACTGGAAATACCACTACTCACCTTTAGCAACTTCATCCCGTGGCGTATAACAGTTGATCACTTCGCCAGATCACAAGGATTATACGACTATTTATATCAACCCGCTCCAGAGTCTGCTGATCCCACTATTTGCAATGAATACCGCGAGAAACATGCACAAGCACAGCTCTTGGTCCTGTCCACGCTATCTACAGAAATCATGCAACACTTCACAGACCATGAGTTGAATGGCCAAATCCATTTGCTATACAACAAAATCCAGGTTCTACTCTCCTCCCCAATCCGGAACATACACCGGACAACCTACGTCGTAAAGCACGCGACATACACTGGGATCCCACACTCCCCATTTCAGGCTACATCGAAAAACACAAACAACTCCGCATCCTCATGATCCGCGCAGCATATCTGGATATCGAAAACGAACAGACCACATTGAGATTCATGTTAGAAGGTCTTGAAGACAAGCAAGATTGGGTACTCCTTCTGCAAACCATCTCTGCTCACGCGGACTTACACCCAAAGCAACCACGGTCCCTTGATCAAGTCATTTCAATGATGAAGAAACATGACAGCATCCGTCTTCGTGCGCGCCCCTCTCCCACTTTAACACCACCTCTACATCCTAGACGCCATCGTCATTCCCACCCACGCCGCAATTCTGATCGAAACCACAAACCTTCCCGACAACATAATTTCCATCCGGCCAACAACATTCCACGCCCATTCAACCGTCACGGACGTTGGTGCAAATATCACGGCACAGACACCCACTCTACCGAAAATTGCAATATGCGCAAAATGTTTGAGAGCTTTCTAACATCCCACAATTCTTCTCAATCTTCTCAGGCTCATCGCTTGACTCCGCCAGCTCCATCCAGCTCCACCACTGACAACAATCTGTCCCTCTCACACATATCATCTTCAGATGAAGTAAGTCATGGACTACCCAACTCGTATATTATCGACTCGGGAGCTAACACAACACATCTAACCAAACCACCTCCAGGACTCCCCGTGAACACCTCCACCACAATTTGTGCAGATGGCCATTCTTCCGTCACTACGCACCGTGGCAACACTTCACTTCCCCTCACAAGTTCGAGTCAGCTCCCACCGCATGATGTCCTCGTAGCTCCTCACTCGAGTCAAATCTACTTTCCATTGGACAAGTTGCCAAGAACCACGACGTACTGTTTCAAAACGAATTTGCCTACATTAAAATGCCAACTTCCCCTCCACCGAAGAATGACGTAATTGCAGCCATACCCAAATCAAGCGATGGATTGTACCGCTTGCACACGCCCCTCAAGCTCAAACGACAAAAAAAGCGCCACAAGAAACAGCATCCGCGAACGCTTGCCTCTAGCCGTACCACAAGAGCTTTCCCACTAAAACGCAAGCACACTACGAAACTGAGTACCACTGGTCTCCCACCCTCTAATACCCCGATCATACCCAACAAAACAGTTCACAAGAAACACATTTCACAACCTTCAAAGACAATCACGTCCATAGGCAAGAAAATTCACAAAATGTCTACTTCCCCGAAGTCAAAAATATCCACCAAGCCAAGACCGCGCATCAAAGCCGACCTCCCTTCCACAATTCGGGACTACCACGCATGGCATTTGAAACTGAATCACATTCACCGCAAAAGATCCATTACATGGCAAAACACAAACTGGTACCACATATGCCTCGCTCACTCTTACGCTCCCCTCCTCGCGACTTCTCCTGCTCAGGCTGCGCAAAAGGCAAAACGCATGCAGCTCCTTTCCGGCGACGCATCCGTTCCTACTCGATCGGCAGCTACCTGCACACTGACGTGTGCGGCCCTTTTCCGGAAACCTCCCTCACCAACAATCGCTTCTTCATCACATTCCTCGATGAAGGAAGTCGCTTCCTGACCCTCCGATGCATGCCAACCAAATCCATGACCGCGACACATCTAACACAACACATCAACGACACCACGGCTCACACGCCATATCGCATCAAGCACATCACATCCGACAATGCCCTTGAGTATTACTCGCATGAACTCCAACAATTCTACAGAACACACAATATAAACACACACCCAACCGTTCCGCACACACCGCAGGAGAACTCTCTCGCGGAACGAGTGAATCGCACAAAAATGAACACAGCCCGTGCAACACTGCTCTCCTCTGATCTTCCAATCACACTTTGGGACTACGCGGCGATGGCTGCTGCGGACACATATAATCATACACCACACTCCGCCCATGGACAATTACCAATCGCGCTCTGGAACAACTGCACCCCCGAAGTGCACACCTTATTACCATTTGGCACACAGGGATTTGTTCACGACCCAGCCCCACATCACAAACTCCACCCCCGTGCAACACTCGTCCATTACATTGGACGAAGCGACGAGCGACACTATTTCATATACAATCGTGTCAACAACAAAGTTAGCCGATGCCGCATGGCAGACTTCACGGTATATAATCCACACAACGACCCCATTTGCACCACGCTACAATCATCCTATCATGCTCATGCATCCACAGTATTCACGGAACCAAAGAACATCAAACAAGCTAGACAAGCTCCAGATGCCTCTCAATGGGAAATCGCGTGGAACAAAGAATTAGACAGCCTTGAAGCTAGAGGTGTACTCCCCTTCTTACCCAAATCAAACATTCCATCAGACACCAAACTCCTCCCAGTCACAACGGTACTTAAACTCAAGAAAGACATCAATGGTGAACCCACCCTACGCAAAGTACGTTGCACCATTCGAGGTGACCAACTAGAGTCAGGCATACACTACAATCCACATGACCTTTCCAGCCCAGTCGCCAGCCGCGATGCGATGCGATCCGCTCCGCACTCGCATTGGCAGCAGCACATGATTTCCACACTTTCCACTGGGATTTAGAGTCTGCATTTTTGCATGAACTCTTCACAGAGGATCGCAGCATCTTCATCCATCAACCCCGCCGCTTTGACGGCACCCACAAATATCCAAACCACGTTGCCAAGCTCACGGGCAACATGTACGGAAGTCGCCAAGCCTGCAAAATATTTACAGAAGGCTTGGCAGACTTCCTATCACTCTCACAGTTCTCCGGGTTAGCATCAGACACATGCTCTTTTATACTCAACAGTCATAAGAATCCAAGCCGATTCGTACTGCTCGTTATCACCGTCGATGATTTTCTGGTGATAATTAACCACACCCCACTTACAGACAAAGTCAAAGCACGCCTACAACAAAAATATTCATTGAAAGACCTCGGTCAAGTACAAAACCTACTTGGGTGGAAAGTCACACACACCAACGATGGCATCACCATCTCACAGCCAAGTTATATCCGAGCACTAATTGAAAGATTTGGACAAGATCAAGCAAAAACATTTCCGTCACCCATCGCTTCTGAGCTCCTGGCCGACAACCCTGCCAACAGCGGTGACCTTGACACAACACAGTTTGACTACAAGAGCCTAATAGGCTCATTAAGATATCTTTGCGACTCCACACGCCCAGACATTTCGTTCATCGTTGGCTACTTAGGCCGTTACGCTCAAAAACCAACTCAATTTCACTGGAAAGCAGCAATTCGCGTCCTACGATACCTCAAAGGTACAACTGAACTAGGCATTACATACCCCCGTGGCCTCAAACAAGTTCTAGAAGCTTTCGCCGATTCAGATTTCGCGGCATGTCCTGACACTAGACGATCCACCTCCGGTTCAATTATTTTCTTTAATGGCTCTCCAATGCCTGGCAATCCAGACGACAGCGAAACGTTGTCACATCTACACATGCCGCAGAATACATTGCTGGCTTTCAAACTACCAGCTCTTACAGACCGTATCAAACTTCTACAAGGAAATTGGTGAATAGCACAACAAACCCATCCCACTCTATATCGACAACAAAGCTGCCATCAGCACAGCAAATGCAAAATTCCCCACTCCTAACTCACGACACATCGACGTGAAGTACCATTGGCTAAGAGAAAAAGTTCAGCAAGGATTTATCACACCAACTCATATACCCTCCGGTAACAACCCTGCTGACCTTTTAACGAAAGCACTCAAGCCCGCCCAGTTCACAGCAAAATCTCCTCTTCTCCGACTGGGACTGTCCACAGGGTGCGGCGACTGACGAATAACTTCTCCTCTCCACCCTGCGTCCATTCCCAATCTCTAACGAATAACTTACAGTACTTACAGTTATCCCAACTAGTTATATTCGCCGTCGAGATCGGCGCGACAATAAAGAAGTCAAGGAACATCGATTCTTTCACAGTCGCTCTACTCGGACCCGCTACCTCTCCCCTTTCTATGCGCCCATCGCTTTCATCACAGCCTCTACAATCCTTCCAATAAACGTCTTCCGGCTCGCCGCTGCCTCGCTTCCAGCTTGGTTTATCGCATTTTCCAAATTCTCAATTCCTGTGATCCCTCTCATTTCGCGGAGACCTTGCACAACGTCTGCAATGCCATATCCGCTGTTCCGCGCCATTCTTTGCAGAAATTCCTCTGTCATCAGCACTTTGATCCCATCTTCATCCTCGATCATCAGCGCATCTCTACAATCTTCTAGCGTTAACCGATAGAACACAGGGATTATAATCACACCCCTTTCACCACCACTCCTGAAGCTTCGCAGGAAACACAGCAATTCCTTCATGGTCCATGGGCGACAAGAAAATTGCGGGTGACAGTATCACCACTGCTATCCTTGCTGTCTCCATTGTGTTGTTCATTTTCTGAGGAGCATTCTGCCCGGGATGGAGTTCCCTCTTGTCGAAAAACACTTTGAGACCATTGGCGACAAGTTCTTCAAACAGCGGTTCTGCAATGAATTGTTTGTCAGGGCCGGCGTGGCTGATGAAGACGTCGTAGAATTCATCTGCTTCGGTGTGTGTGCTTGTGTTTGGTTGTTTGGGTGGGAGGGGTTGGGGAAGAGAAGGTATGGGAGGAGGTTCATTGCGCGGTGGGACCTGGGTGTTGTCAGTTACGAGATCGATGTAGAACATACCCCTCCCCGAATTGAAAGGTGTAATCGGGATGAGTCGGTGATGTAATGGCTCTCCCACGCATAACCCTCCACGGTGGCAATAATGGAAGATGATGCACCTTGGCGGTATGTTACATTCAGTGAATATTTGAAGCGCTATCCGTCAAACTCCTTGTTGCATACCAAGTGAGGAGTTTCGGAGTTGCTCGTTGCGGTACTATCACCGTCCAGCTGTGCTTCATCAGCGCTTCTCCAGACCGCACATTCCAGGACATGGACTTCGTATGGACGACCGATTGGATATTGTCATCTGAGTTCGGGTATGCTGCTGCACAAGCTGAGATAATGTTTCCATCTGCACTGAACGACAGTGTCCAATACCCCGTCCCAGTTCACCGGAACTGGAAGAATTCGATGCCTCATCCTGTTCATCGGATGCAAAACGATAGCGCCCATTCTTCTAGATCTGGAAGCGAATGCAAAACATTTCCATTCCGACTGTCAACGATGTAAACAACACACTGTCGAATTGAGAATATGCGACGAATCGCTGTCGTTTGACACGGTGAGTGGTTCAGGCCAATGATCATCCTCGGAAATTGTGAAACTCGAAATGACGCGATCGATGCGCTCCGACACGTCACACAAGTTCCGTATCTCCATCAATTTCGACTCTCCATTGAACGTCAACATTGTTGACTCATCCTCAGAAACTCCAAACCTGCACACGTCTGGAAGAAATGGAGACCGTCTCGATGGTGCTGCCTGCTGCACCAGCAATGTCTACTGTGCATAATGGGGGTGGTTATTGGTCCTATTGGATGATCCATTTATACAGCCTATTTCTATTTCGCGCGACAGTAATTTCTGTTTAACACCTTACCACTACCCGTTCTCGGCCCAGAACACCACTTAACAATTTGAGACGAAGGAATTATAGAACGCAGTTTTACTGCAAGGTTTGCGGGAAATTCACCTGGCCAAACCTGGGGTAGGAGTGCTGTAGTCCTTCAGGTGTAACCCTGCCTGCGCATGTAGCAAATGGCCCCCAATTCCCTGTACCGTATACGGACGGGTTCTGTTCTGCGTGAGAGCAGCGAAACACGAGGGTTTCGATGGTGTGGACGACGAGGCGTCAGATGGTTGCAACGCAATGAGAGCGATGAACCGATA
This sequence comes from Asparagopsis taxiformis, assembly GCA_030407315.1. Taxonomy (NCBI): domain Eukaryota; phylum Rhodophyta; class Florideophyceae; order Bonnemaisoniales; family Bonnemaisoniaceae; genus Asparagopsis; species Asparagopsis taxiformis. Next base: position 11,935 of record JALQPE010001973.1, read on the forward strand.
GACATGAAAGTGTATTGCCTACCTGTAGGCAGACGACGAGACGCCTTTCTGAGTGAGTTCCTCTTCTAATCTGCCCTTGGAACGTGCTCAAAGGCGATGGAAGCTCCGCCACCGATGTGCAACGGAGGAACTAGGTAGTGCCATCCGGTGGCAGCTGCACAAAGAGGTGGCGAATATACTCAGCGACAAACGCTGTCCCAATTACGGGGGACGTGAGTTGCGCGACACCAGTAAACTTGAAGGGTTTTTCTTTTCTCGCCCGGCATCGAGTCTCCTCTGCTCGAATTGATAGAGGGACGCTCTGTTTGGGTGCTTGGCTCCATGACGTCTTGCATACGGAGGCTCCAGTCTCGCTGGCGATATGAACGCTTAAGCCTACAAGGAGGGAAACAGTGAGCGGATGGGATGGTTGTAGTGTAGATTTGGGTCTCGGATCGGATCACTGGGAGGTGTATTTGTCCCAATTTTGGTCCATGGAGGGTCTTTTCCGACTCTGTACTCACCCATGGACTGAATCACGTGTACAAAATATTTCTTGAATGAAAGGGACGGCTCTTTGCCGCTGGGGAGAACTGGCAAGGGTGCGGTGTCAAGGAATCCTTGCTGCAGTCCAGAAAATCGCGGGACGCTTGTGAGTATATCTCACTATCATCTGCTCATGAATTGGGGAGAGCGTCATTTTCTTCACAATAGCACGCCCATTTGTAGGTAGTGACGGAGGGATTTAATACTCTCCATCTTCCATGGATCGCTATGGAATTCGCGGCCATGCCGTGGCAGTAGTCATGCAAAGCCCCGCCGATACGAGCAGAATGGGCGTAAGCTTCCCGGAGAGGGCCGAAGAAGCTAGCAGCTGATTTAAGCTTCGAAAGATACGTAGAGTAGAAAATAGGAAATGCGCGCCCAGTACGGGAGCACGTTTTCAGCATATCGGTGGATTAAAGACAGCACTAGTGGTTCCCGAATCGCAGTAAATTGCAGAGGTCCGGTTTTGGCGTCCTTCACGTTAACTCCAACGATCGATTCCGCTAAATGCTTTGTCCTCACATCTTCTTTCAAGGAGATATCTTCCCAATCTAGTTTCAAGACCTCTGAAGCCCGGAGATAGCCGCCCCATGCAGTAGCGAGGGCTGCTGCTACAGCAGGTTGATTGTTGCACCTCAAATAATGAACTACTGCCAACAGGACATGAAGGGTAAGCGGTAACGCTGCTTTTGGTGGTGTTAATTTGTGCCAGCCTTTCAGAGTCCGGCTTGCTCGCTCGGAGGAAGCAGGCGACTCAGTTCGGGCGCAACAATAGAAAGATGTGATATGAGGTTGGCCATGTTTGTTTTCGCCCGCCCCCGCAGAAAGCATTTCCATCGCTTCGTTGTGCATGTAGTCGTGGAGAAGGATATCCAGCTTGTATGCGCTGG
>JALQPE010001974.1:0-21834 GCA_030407315.1 Asparagopsis taxiformis
CTCAAGCGTGACGACACTGGACTAACTAATAGGCATTACACTACCGCCCGTGGCCTCAAACCAAGTTCTAGATAGCTTTCGCCGATTCAGATTTCGCGGCATGTCCTGACACTAGACGATCCACCTCCGGTTCAATTATTTTCTTTAATGGCTCTCCAATTGCCTGGCAATCCAGACGACAGCGAAACGTTGTCACATCTACACATGCCGCAGAATACATTGCTGGCTTTCAAACTACCCAGCTCTTACAGACCGTATCAAACTTCTACAAGGAAATTGGTGAATAGCACAACAAACCCATCCCACTCTATATCGACAACAAAGCTGCCATCAGCACAGCAAATGCAAAATTCCCCACTCCTAACTCACGACACATCGACGTGAAGTACCATTGGCTAAGAGAAAAAGTTCAGCAAGGATTTATCACACCAACTCATATACCCTCCGGTAACAACCCTGCTGACCTTTTAACGAAAGCACTCAAGCCCGCCCAGTTCACAGCAAAATCTCCTCTTCTCCGACTGGGACTGTCCACAGGGTGCGGCGACTGACGAATAACTTCTCCTCTCCACCCTGCGTCCATTCCCAATCTCTAACGAATAACTTACAGTACTTACAGTTATCCCAACTAGTTATATTCGCCGTCGAGATCGGCGCGACAATAAAGAAGTCAAGGAACATCGATTCTTTCACAGTCGCTCTACTCGGACCCGCTACCTCTCCCCTTTCTATGCGCCCCATCGCTTTCATCACAGCCTCTACAATCCTTCCAATAAACGTCTTCCGGCTCGCCGCTGCCTCGCTTCCGGCTTGGTTTATCGCATTTTCCAAATTCTCAATTCCTGTGATCCCTCTCATTTCGCGGAGACCTTGCACACGTCTGCAATGCCATATCCGCTGTTCCGCGCCATTCTTTGCAGAAATTCCTCTGTCATCAGCACTTTGATCCCATCTTCATCCTCGATCATCAGCGCATCTCTACAATCTTCTAGCGTTAACCGATAGAACACAGGGATTATAATCACACCCCTTTCACCACCACTCCTGAAGCGTCGCAGGAAACACAGCAATTCCTTCATGGTCCATGGGCGACAAGAAAATTGCGGTGACAGTATCACCACTGCTATCCTTGCTGTCTCCATTGTGTTGTTCATTTTCTGAGGAGCATTCTGCCCGGGATGGAGTTCCCTCTTGTCGAAAAAACACTTTGAGACCATTGGCGACAAGTTCTTCAAACAGCGGTTCTGCAATGAATTGTTTGTCAGGGCCGGCGTGGCTGATGAAGACGTCGTAGAATTCATCTGCTTCGGTGTGTGTGCTTGTGTTTTGGTTGTTTGGGTGGGAGGGGTTGGGGAAGAGAAGGTATGGGAGGAGGTTCATTGCGCGGTGGGACCTGGGTGTTGTCAGTTACGAGATCGATGTAGAACATACCCCTCTCCCGAATTGAAAGGTGTAATCGGGATGAGTCGGTGATGTAATGGGCTCCCCACGCATAACCCTCCACGGTGGCAATAATGGAAGATGATGCACCTTGGCGGTATGTTACATTCAGTGAATATTTGAAGCGCTATCCGTCAAACTCCTTGTTGCATACCAAGTGAGGAGTTTCGGAGTTGCTCGTTGCGGTACTATCACCGTCCAGCTGTGCTTCATCCAGCGCTTCTCCAGACCGCACATTCCAGGACATGGACTTCGTATGGACGACCGATTGGATATTGTCATCTGAGTTCGGGTATGCTGCTGCACAAGCTGAGATAATGTTTCCATCTGCACTGAACGACAGTGTCCAATACCCCGTCCCAGTTCACCGGAACTGGAAGAATTCGATGCCTCATCCTGTTCATCGGATGCAAAACGATAGCGCCCATTCTTCTAGATCTGGAAGCGAATGCAAAACATTTCCATTCCGACTGTCAACGATGTAAACAACACAACTGTCGAATTGAGAATATGCGACGAATCGCTGGTCGTTTGACACGGTGAGTGGTTCAGGCCAATGATCATCGGAAATTGTGAAACTCGAAATGACGCGATCGATGCGCTCCGACACGTCACACAAGTTCCGTATCTCCATCAATTTCGACTCTCCATTGAACGTCAACATTGTTGACTCATCCTCAGAAACTCCAAACCTGCACACGTCTGGAAGAAATGGAGACCGTCTCGATGGTGCTGCCTGCTGCACCAGCAATGTCTACTGTGCATAATGGGGTTGTTATTGGTCCTATTGGATGATCCATTTATACAGCCTATTTCTATTTCGCGCGACAGTAATTTCTGTTTAACATCCTTACCACTACCGTTCTCGGCCCAGAACACCACTTAACAATTTGAGACGAAGGAATTATAGAACGCAGTTTTACTGCAAGGTTTGCGGGAAATTCACCTGGCCAAACCTGGGGGTAGGAGTGCTGTAGTCCTTCAGGTGTAACCCTGCCTGCGCATGTAGCAAATGGCCCCCAATTCCCATGTACCGTATACGGACGGGTTCTGTTCTGCGTGAGAGCAGCGAAACACGAGGGTTTCGATGGTGTGGACGACGAGGCGTCAGATGGTTGCAACGCAATGAGAGCGATGAACCGATATAGACATGAAAGTGTATTGCCTACCTGTAGGCAGACGACGAGACGCCTTTCTGAGTGAGTTCCTCTTCTAATCTGCCCTTGGAACGTGCTCAAAGGCGATGGAAGCTCCGCCACCGATGTGCAACGGAGGAACTAGGTAGTGCCATCCGGTGGCAGCTGCACAAAGAGGTGGCGAATATACTCAGCGACAAACGCTGTCCCAATTACGGGGACGTGAGTTGCGCGACACCAGTAAACTTGAAGGGTTTTTTCTTTTCTCGCCCGGCATCGAGTCTCCTCTGCTCGAATTGATAGAGGGACGCTCTGTTTGGGTGCTTGGCTCCATGACTCGTCTTGCATACGAGGCTCCAGTCTCGCTGGCGATATGAACGCTTAAGCCTACAAGGAGGGAAACAGTGAGCGGATGGGATGGTTGTAGTTGTAGATTTGGGTCGGATCGGATCACTGGGAGGTGTATTTGTCCCAATTTTGGTCCATGGAGGGTCTTTTCCGACTCTGTACTCACCATGGACTGAATCACGTGTATCAAAATATTTCTTGAATGAAAGGGACGGCTCTTTGCCGCTGGGGAGAACTGGCAAGGGTGCGGTGTCAAGGAATCCTTGATTGCAGTCCAGAAAATCGCGGGACGCTTGTGAGTATCTCACTATCATCTGCTCATGAATTGGGGAGAGCGTCATTTTCTTCACAATAGCACGCCCATTTGTTAGGTAGTGACGGAGGGATTTAATACTCTCCCATCTTCCATGGATCGCTATGGAATTCGCGGCCATGCCGTGGCAGTAGTCATGCAAAGCCCCGCCGATACGAGCAGAATGGGGCGTAAGCTTCCCGGAGAGGCCGAAGAAGCTAGCAGCTGATTTAAGCTTCGAAAGATACGTAGAGTAGAAAATAGGAAATGCGCGCCCAGTACGGGAGCACGTTTCAGCATATCGGTGGATTAAAGACAGCACTAGTGGTTCCCGAATCGCAGTAAATTGCAGAGGTCCGGTTTTGGCGTCCTTCACGTTAACTCCAACGATCGATTCCGCTAAATGCTTTGTCCTCACATCTTCTTTCAAGGAGATATCTTCCCAATCTAGTTTCAAGACCTCTGAAGCCCGGAGATAGCCGCCCCATGCAGTAGCGAGGGCTGCTGCTACAGCAGGTTGATTGTTGCACCTCAAATAATGAACTACTGCCAACAGGACATGAGGGGTAAGCGGTAACGCTGCTTTTGGTGGTGTTAATTTGTGCCAGCCTTTCAGAGTCCGGCTTGCTCGCGGAAGCAGGCGACTCAGTTCGGGCGCAACAATAGAAAGATGTGATATGAGGTTGGCCATGTCTTGTTTTCGCCCCGCAGAAGCATTTTCCATCGCTTCGTTGTGCATGTAGTCGTGGAGAAGGATATCCAGCTTGTATGCGCTGGGAGGTAAGCTTCCCACTTCACTCTGAAAACGTTTAAACGCGGACAAATACTTTGCTCTTGTTGAAGCTGCTATGGTGTCTCGGACGAGCGGGTAGACATCAAAAATTTTTACGGCTTTCTGCTCGAGGTTTGACATGAAATTGGTGTCGCAGGTAGGACTGTGCAGTATATGGAGGTGCTTGCAACAATTCTGTAGGACTGCCATTGAGGACATGCTCGCCGTACGATAGAAATTATGAGTCGAAGGTCGCCAGGGGTATGCGAGGCGGCTTGTCAAACCAATTTAGTAGTTGGCCCGAGTAGGGGCGTCCGAAGTTGGCAGGCTGTTTGGGGCTGCGAGGGTCGGAGCGCGGTACTGCGCAGATACGCGCAGGCGGGATGGAGAATCGGCTGGATTAATATCGGACGGGATGTGGATGAAGAGTGGTTGTAGGTCATGAGCGATGACAATTGCGGCAAAGCGCCGACACGGTAGGGCAAGATCAGGAGATGAGGAGCGGCCTTTTTGGAGTGCTCCGATGGCCACCATTGAGTCAGACAGTAAAAACAAGCGTTTGCCTGTGATTGGATGGGAGACTGCCCATTCTATGGCGAGCACGGCTGCATGTGCTTCAAGCGCATTGATATGCTGTGCGTCTGTGTTTTCGGAAGTGGACGCGGACGTCCAGTCTCTCTAGTACGGGTCCTAGTCGGCCCCGAGATTTACTAGAACAAATGAACGTCCGCGTCCAAAAAAAAATAAAAATTTTTTGGATGCGGACGTCCACTTTCTCTAGTACATATGGCGGAATACTAGGACCCGACATCCACTTTCTCTAGTACATATGGCGGAATACTAGGGCCCGACATCCACTTTCTCTAGTACATATGGCGGAATACTAGGGCCCGACATCCACTTTCTCTAGTACGTTTGGCGGAATACTAGGACCCGACATCCAGTATACAATATATCAGCGAAAACCGGGAGGGAAGAAATTACAGCGGATGGTAAATTCAGGGCCCATATCGGACCGTATTTTATTCTCTCATTTAGGAAACTGCTCGTATACAATACGTCTCTCTAGAATAGGGTAGGAAATAAATACGCGGTTAGAATAGGAAATACGTATCCAGCCAGAATACGGAATATGTATCCAGCCAGAATACGAAATACGTATCCAGCCAGAATACAAAATACCTGTCAGCATATCGTCGATCACCCATCTCCCTCACTATCACGTTCTCCCTACCATCCGAACGCCATGCACCACCATCCGCACATACTTCAAGAACCCTCACGACCTAGATTACAAAAAATACGCTCCTTCCCAATACCATCCCCGCTTTCCTCGACACCACCCCAGCCCATTAAATCATCAAGACATCAAACACGAACATGGTCAGCAAAATCTTACACCACTAGAAACCCACTCTCACTTCTATCGTATGCCCGAAAATATACACATACCAGAAACGCCTCACAGCTTCATTCCCCATCTTCCTAGATCCCTTCTTCACTCTCCTGGAGTCCTGCCGTTCCTGTTTCACCACTCCTGCATCACATACAAAACATCAACCTCAACAGTCAGATTCAAATGCAACGCTCACCACGACAGATATCCTAGAAACTCCCTTACTTACCTCTCATCCATCCTACACACAATACAAACCATGATCCAAAAACCTTGCAATGAATAATCATAGTCAGCAGTCCATATCCTCGCAAAACACATCCTGGCGCTCAATGAAACTTACCTTCTGTCATCACCATTCCTGCATCACCTGCACAAAATCGAAATCAACAACAACAGTCGGACTCAAAACCCACATGTCCCTCTCAGCATACTCTCAAAACTTCCGCACTTTCCTTCGCTCGACACAATACGCACCATGACTTGATAAGCTTCCAATGAATAAATATCGCATCAACTGCAATAGTCAGATTCGAAACAAACACTTCCCTCGATGCATACCCTCAGAACTCACTTACCCTCGTTTCATTCTACACACAATACAGACCAAAAGTCAAAAATCTCACAACCAACAAATGAAGTCAACATTCCGCATCTTCGCACCACCGGACTGCGCGCTAAATGCAACTTACCTTCCGTCATCACCATTCCTGCATCACCTACAAAAAATCGAAATCAACAACAACAGTCGGACTGAAAACCCATGCTTCCCTCGCTGCATACCCTCAGAACTCACTTACCCTCGTTGTATCCTGCACACAATAGAAACCATAAGTCAAAAGTTGTACAAAAAAATGTAGTCAGCATTCCATATCTTCGCGCAACTTAACTAGGCGCTCAATGTAACTTACCTTCCGTCATCACCATTCCGGAATCACCTACACAAAATCAGCATCAACCACAGCAGTCAGACTCAAAACCCACATTCCACTCACTGCACCCCTCAAATGCTCGCCTACTTCCCTTCCACCCTTCAGCAAATATGCACCATGAATCACTAAGCTCCCAATAAATAAATATTGCATAAAAGACGACAGTCAAATTCAAAACAAACACTTCCCTCGCTTCGTACCCTCCGAGGGTGAATCCTGAGTCAGGACGCACTTAACCTCTTCATCTCGTTACATCATACAAACAATACAACCAATAAGTCACAAATCGTGCAACGAAAAAATGTAGTCAGCATTCCATTTCATCGCGAAACCCGTCTTTAACCTCAATGAAACTTACCTTACTTCATCACTATTCCTGCACCACCTATACAACATCAAAATGAACCAGAACAGTCAGACTAAAACCCATGCATCCCTTATTGCACACCCGCGAGACTCACTTACTTACCTGCCTCCCATCGTTCACAACATGCAAACCATGACTCACGAAGCTTCTATTGAATCTATATCGCATTAACGACAACAGTACGACTCAAAACACACCCTTCCCTCGCTGCATACTCTCCAAACTGCCATACTCACCGTCGTTCTATCCTCTACACCAAAGAAAGGAAACACGGCCAAAGAACCTCAGCCAGTGACGGCGGAGAAGTGGAATTCCACAGGTTAACCTGCGGCGTCGACTGGACAGCTTTCAACGTCAGCTTAAGTCCTGCTGTGCATACTCCATATCATCGCCGGTATTGAGATTAATAATGGCCCAAGCCATGGTCTCTGAACTCCCGAATGATGAGATCCGGATCGAGAACATCGAAATGGTATAATCATATATATCACAATCCATTTGCTTCCCTTAAATGATCCCTGTAATACCTACTGTAAAGCACAAACTTATTCCATGAAGTTCGCAATTAATATAATTTTATTATTTCAAATGAATTAATTGAAAATCCATCTCCCACGGCGGTCATTCGTCCTTCCAAGCAAACGTTTCCAGCAAAATGTATGACCTAGCAGTAGGTGATGATTGATCGCTCAGGCACATTCCACCATTGGGCTGCCAGAAGTGAGCACAAAACTGATACCCACAAAACCACGAGAACATTACAAACGAGGTCTCGAACGCACATTTAGAATACAATATAAATACTATACAACAAACTCTACTCGCTATCTCAGACGACGCGGCTCACAAGTGGCGTAGTCCCAATTTTCCGTAACGCCTTTCCTGATGCTTAAAAGTAAGAAACATGTCAAAACGTATATCAGAAATGAGTGCGAAAGTTTTCTGCACGGGAGATGATGGGCCACCAAATTGACTTTTTGGAAATTTTAGAATTTCTGGGCTGGCCAGCAATGCAATTGAGCCGGACATCCACCAGACGTCCATTCTGGGTTGTTCGTGTGCTGCTCACATCCACGCATTACAGCAACCACGCAGGCGGGCCCACTGCTCATACGAAGTGCACGTAGTATGTGCAGCACGATGGATGAGTAGTGTTTGTCGTGAGAAAGTGGGGTGGGAGCATGTCGAAACAAGGACCAAAACTTTGCCCTGGCGTATTGAGCCTGAGCCTGGAATCGATCCTTCGTGAGATGTGGCTTTGCTTACAGTTGATGCTTACAGAAGCCAGCGATGGCCCCGCTCGGGGCGTCGGATGGCTTCTTCTGGGGCCGTTGTGGCCAGATTAGACACCTTGATTTGAGTTGAATTTTGAGCCATTCTCAAAAACATGCACATGTGAACATGTTTTTGAGATGGGGGTGTGCCGTACGGCACTTTCGACCGCCCAAATCGATATAATTTTGCAATTTTTTTTCTGACTGAAATTTTAGAATTTCTGGGCTCGCCAGCAATGCAATTGAGCTGGACATTCACCGGACGTCCATTTCAGGTTGGTCGAGTATTGCACATGGATACAGTTTTGCAGCTATTTCTCAGCCCAACATTTTAGAATTTCAGGGCTGACCAGCAATGTAACCGAGCCGGACTTCCACTGGACGTCCATTTCAAGCTAGGCGAGTGTGGAACCACGTTAGTTCTAGATAGCTGGTACGAGCTACGGACACGCTGTCCTTACGAAACGAAACGAGCAGTCCACCCGCTGGTGTTTGACTGTATGTTAGGTAGAAAGGTAGAGATAGGTTAGCGAGTAGACACGAGCGTCACGACGCAACAATCCACGTGAGGATTACGTTCGGTAAACGAGGTGGCACGTCACCGGAGGCGCTCTCAACCAAGCCCGGAGGCACTACACGCAATCAGCCTTACGTGCGGCGATGGGTAGGGAGTACGCAGCTCGACGGAGACGAGCCTCGTTAGGCAAAACGTAAACGTAAACGTAGAAGTCAGTCGTAGACTAGAGCCGTTGCTCGATCGTTGTCTTGTCCCCTTTCCCTCCCGGCACGATGCCAATACCTATATAGCCACGATGGCATCGCTTTACAGTGTAAACACTGCTCGTAACGTCCCCGAATGGGAAGGGACCTTGTGGGTCACACGTAGGGACCCGTTGGTCCGTTGGCCGTTGCCAATACGTTCGTTGCACACGTGTGCAGGTTGCGCGCGCGCATGCGCCAGCAATGTTCGTTCATTGCTGTCGCCGGTCGTATCCGGCGAAATTCGAATTCCGCGGAAAAACGTAAATATTTGCAATTTCGGAATTGCCACGTATACTACACAGCCCCACCCCCACACGTGGACGTCCCGGCCACGCGAGGCCCGTCAGGACGCGCCTGAGACACGGGGCCGTGGCGCCTTTTCGGGTACAACTGCGGACGTGGCAGTTGTCCCGAAAAATCTCGTTGAAACGTACATGGCCCGGTTGGCTGATCGAATCGCCACGGCGCCGGAGCGCGCGCGTGCGCTCCGGCTCTTTCGTAATCATCGCGGCCCGCCCGTTGGCGTCGTACGTCAATGCCTCGCTTAGGCGTTTTCCTGCAACGGATGCAGTGTCCAATTCCACCACGCGGGTGTGCTTCAATTCAGCGCGATACGAGCGCAGGCCGCGGCCTTTTCGTGAATCTGCCAGCGGGCATGTCGACAACGGTCGTCCGAAGGATATTTAAGCGGCGGCTTAACGTGATAGCGATCGTCGCTCACCCTTCCTCTCACCATCGTCATCCAGGCCGTTGCCTTTCGTTCTCCCTTATCCTCTTCCCCCGCTGGGTACTACTACCTCCGTTCCTTTCGTTCTCTTGTTCCGTTTAGCCCGCGTGGCTCTCGTCGTCGTGCTCGTTGCACTCGTCGTAATTATCGTGTACAGCGTAACCACGATGGTTACGACTCGCAGTACCGATGCTAACACCCCGCGGCCCGCCGGCTCTGCTGGAGGTGGAGCGAGAAACCCTTCGCAGGGCGCTCCCTCCCTCGTCGGGGCCGGTGCGCCGCCAGCGACGGAAGCGTCCGTCGCGCCCGCCCCATCCGTTAGGGCGGGAGAAGCCGTTGCTTCGCAGGCCGTCGCCTCTTCGTCTCGCCCGATGGCTCCGTCTCGCCTAGTGGCTTCCGTGACGCCTGCCGAGGCTGCTAGGGCCGTCGCCCCACGTGATGATGACGCAACGGCGTCCGACTCGGGGAATTCGTCACCCGTCATTCCGGATGCCGCGGCCCCTTCGATGGGTGTAGCCGCGATGGCAGCGGCCGCTCGTTCGCGTCGTGCTGTGGCGGCGGCCCGCACGGGCGTGCCTCGTCGTGATGGCTCGCCGCGTTCTCCTCGCCAGGACCCCTCGCCGGAGGGTGGTGACCCCGTTGGGACAGTCGGCACCGCCTCACGTGGCGGTGCGGCGCTAAACGTAGGCGTCCTGACCCACGCGTGGGCTGCGTTGCCCCGCGTGGGTATCACGGATGACGATCTCGCCACGTTGGCTAGAGATCGTCTGGACGCCCGCGCGGTCGTCGACTATATGCGTTCCGCCGAAGATACGTGGGGGCGAGCAGCCGGGCGTCGTTTCGCCAACGGGCCGCCGGGATCGGAACGTTACCAGATCCCGGCGTCGATACGTTGCGACCGCTCGTGGTTGCGTGACGTCAACGACGCGATCTACGTCGACCGTATGGACGCATACTTATGGAAGGGGACGCCCGAGGAACCGCCGTTCATCTCGGTGTCGTCCGTATTCGTATGTCCGCGGACACTTTCCGAAAGGCAACGTGCCGAATGGAAGACTGCTCTCTCGTTGAGCGTCATCTCCAAAAGCGTCGTGTCGTACGATGACCACTTCGCTCTCCGCCACGTGAACGCGGACGACTATCGTGTGTCGCACGCGTCAGCTCCGTGGGTCGTCCCGAGCGAGCTCTACTTCCCGCCGTTGCCGGATGTAGTAGAGGAGTTTCCGTACCCCCGTGGGTCGTCCACGTTATTACCACGCGTGGTACATTATTTCACCGATGCCGTGAAGGACGCGCCTGCCCCCGTGAAGGAACGTTTCCTCATGGCCGTGGACATCGAACACGCAGCGATGCTCGCGTGCTCGCTGTTCGTGGAACGTCGTGTGTTCGGGCGCGCGTGCCTGCTGCCGGAGTCCACGTTGGACTTCCTGGCCGATTACGAGATGCTTCGTGCAATCCCGGTGGACGGTTCCGACACGTTCGTCTCCGTTACCAGCGCGTTGGCTGAGGTTCGCGGCGCCCTTGCGTTGGGGCCGGAGTATCGGGTTATACGTCCCGATTACGCAAGCGGCGATAACCAGGAGTTCGTCTCCGTTCGTAGCGATGGGGCTTACGTGCCGCGGGTCGCTTCCCGTTCCGAACGCCGTCGTGGCAATCGTGCCGGTTATTTCGGCGGCCTCGGGGGCAACGAGCGCCCCCGAGGGACACGTTCTGGCCGTCGTGGCCGTCAAAACGAAGCGCCGCGTGCGCCGGAACCTCGAGAGGTCGTGCCACGCGAGGCTACGGAACAGGGCAACGTTGCCCAGGTCGGTCGTCCGAATGTGGCCACGCCGGCCGAACGCGCGCCACGCTTCGTGAGCCTGGACGACCGCGTCTCCGATGAGGATGCCCGTCGGCTTCTCGGTACGTCGATGTCCGCTCCGCCTCGTGCGGACGGCTGGGTTATCCGTTCCCTCATCTCGTCCGTGGCTCGCGCAGCCGAAGAGTTCAGGGCCCAGACGTTGGACCTGACTGCCCGCTTGGCAACGGAACGCGCGATTTCGGAGCGTCTCGCCGCGGCGACTCGTAGTTACGCGCCGCCCGTTGGCGTTCGTAATGAACCGTACGGTTACGCGAGTGGCGGCGGCTTCGGCGACCCCGTCGGGTATGGTCACGCAGCGGCGTACCTGCCACGCGACCCCGCTCCGGCGCGCCCTTCGGATACGCGCAGTCACGGGACTGCGGATCCTTACGCTAGGGATCCCGCGTCTCGTCGCGAGCGAGCCCCCGTGGTCACGCAGACCGTCGATCCGTACGCGCCGGGCTTCGTTCAGCCCACTCGCAGCCGCAGCCACGATAGCCGCGGCGAAGGCCCTGGTCCGTATGACCCTGCGGGCAAGCGTTCTCGTCGCTACTAGGTCGTTCCTAGGTTAGTTCGTAGGCCACGTCGGCTCTAGCATCGTATTGCTTCGTAAACTTCGTCTTGTTTCTTTGCGTAATCGCATGGCTCCGTTGAGCTTCGTAATTTGCGTTTGGCAGGTCGTCTGCAGGAGAGGAGGGGTTTAGCGTTAAGCCCCTCCCCACAATTTTTTTGTTGTGGCGTCTACCCCGTCGGGTGTCGTATGGCTTACGTAGCCCGTGGTTCGAGTTCGCGGCGGCGCGTGCCCGTTGGCAGGTTCGTATCACACGCAATTATTCGGCAAAGCGGCGGCGCGTAGCGGCGGCTTTTCACTGCGAGTGGTACGTTAACCTCGGTCTTAGAGCCCGTTGGCGCGCGTATCATTTAGTAACTAACTCAGGAATCGTTTTCGCCGTCGTTTCTCGTTCGAATAACCCCGTCGGGTGTCGCATTTCGTTGAGCATTCGAGCTCCTAAGCGCGTAGCACATCGGTGCCAATTTTAATTTTGCTCCGATGAGCTTGGCGGAAAATTCGTCGAACGTCAGACCGACGTGCGCGTGAGTCGGTTTGACGTTCTACGCCGCGGCGTGTACGCAGTAATTCGTCGCAGTACGTTGCGGTTTCGTTGACGACGTGGTGGCCGGCGGGCTTGGCTTTTCGTATAGCCGTTGACGTCATTAGCGCCGTCGCGCTTCGCGTTGCCGCGGCTTCACGTTGGCCAGTGGCGTTATCATTTTGTAACTATCTCGGAATTCGTTTCCGCCGTCGTTCCTCGTGCGGATAACCCCGTCGGGTGTCGAATTCCGTTGAGCATTCGAGCTCTCTGGCACGTAGCACGTCGGTGCCAATTTTAATTCGCTCCGGTGAGCTGGACGGAAAATTCGCTAAGCGTCAGGCTGACTCGCGCGTGAGTTGGCTTGACGTTTCACGCCGTTGCGTGTACGCGGTAGTGCGTCGTGGTGCGTCGCGGTTCCGTAGACAACGTTTTTGCCGGCGGGCTTGGCTTTTCGTATAGCCGTTAACACCGTTAGCGCCGTCGCGCTTCACGTTCCCGCGGCTTCACGTTAGCCGGTGGCGCAATCGTTGCGCTAGTCCGTTTCGCGGGGCGGCGTCGTTCGCCGCGGCGTCCGAGGAGCGTTTCGTTAGCTCATTCGTTATGTGGTGCGACGTGCACCTGGGCATACGTAATGCTCGACCTTTACGCCGTTGCGTATTCGTTCATTCGACTTGCGAACCCGACGGGGACGCGATTGACGAAGTCGTTTCGCATGCCCGCGGGCGTTTGAGGCTGTTACGTGAGCCAACTTTTCGTCGGCTTGTTGCCTTCAGCTGTGCCGTTTACGTTGGCTACCAGCTTGTACGCCGTTGCGTATTCGTGTTTCGTTACGTGCGTTCGACTGGCCGGCGGGCTTTTCGCTTCCGCGCGTCGTTCGTTATGCCCGCGTGGCAGGACACCGCTGTGTCATTCCGTGGTTGCCGTACGTGGCTACCGCGTTCGGCGTCGTGCCTCACGATGGCGATACGGTTCGCCGTCCTTCGTCGCGGCCTCGTTGGCTCGTCGTTCGCACGCTTTACTCGCGCGCTTCGTGCGCTGAGACCCGTTGGTCTAATTCGTCAGCTAACGTATAGCTTCGTTCCGCTTCGTGCGGGATGTTTCGTAATGAGGCCGTTGCCATCTTCGCCAGGGACGCGTCCGTCCTACGTCGTTTCTCCGCCTTCCGGCGTCACGTAGCCGTTAGCTCGCGAGCTGTTTGGCGTTGACCTCGTTGGTCGATGCGACTCGTTGTCAGCGGTTGTCCACGGGGACGTACGATGGCTCACGTGATATGCCGAAATTACGAAATTTTCGGGGCACGCGTGTCCCGAGATTTGGCCGGATTAACGCACTGTAATCGGCCCGATTTTTCGTACCGTGCGTCCATGGCCCGCTGGCCCACGTATAATTTTTTCGCGCGAAAAATCTGACGTGTTGTCCGTCCGTGGCCCGTGGTGTCGTCACCTTTGCCCGCACGACTGGCTCAACGCTGTCGAGCCAGTCGTGGCTCTTCACATCGTGTGAATTGTCCGCGCGTGGACTCGTCGTCCAATCTTTCGTTGGCGCTCGTGCCTCCACCAACGTATGGTGTCGAAAACGAAAAGAGCGACGGCTCTAGCACGCACCGCGCCCCCCCCCAACGCAAGGGTGGACGTCCCGGCCACTCGTTGTGCCTTCGCTTCTCGTTCGTGCGGCTCGTCGCCTTTGTTGCATCGTGCAACGTCGCGCACGCGTGCGCTTAACCCGACGCTCGCGTGCGTTTTCGGGGGCCGTCGTGGCCTTTCACGTTGTTGCTCGTCGCACGCGTGCGAAGTATCGAGAGACGCTCTCTTCAGATACGTTCCGGCGGGGTTCCCACGTAGGGTTACGATACCCGACCCACTTCACGAGGAAGTCTAGGGTGCCGTCATCGTTTACGCGATGGTTCAGTAGATCGTCTACTACATACGCCGGACCGTCGCGGTTCTTGTCGAGGTCTGCCTCGGTGGCATCGTATGGCTCCGGCGGGGGCGCGTTCGCCGGCGTTGGCGCGTACGCAACGCGGTCCGAGTTGACACGTTCAACTACGTCTCCTCGTTGGATGACGAACGTTCGTACGTCGTTACGTAGTACGCGGAACGGTCCCAACGCGTGGTTGCCGAGCTTCGTGCCCTTCGTGGTCCCGTCCGTCGGGTCGATGAATACGTATTCTCCCGCGCGGATGTTTCGATTCGAGACACGGACTCGTTTGTCGAAATTTCGTTTATAACGTGCCTGCGCGGCCTTCAGCGTTCGATACGCGTTATCCATCGTTGTGGCGAGCTCACGAACGTAAGTGGCTCGTCCTCCCCCGTCGGGTAGTTCGCGGTTCGTTACCGACGTGTGTAGCGCCAACGGTGGCGGTGGATTCGTGAGAATCAAGTCGAAGGGCGTCGTGCCCGTGCTCGAATGCACATGCGTGTTGTACGCAAACGTTAACGCCGATGCGTATCGATCCCAGTCGTTCTGGTTTTCGTTCACGTAATTGCGCAGCATCGCCAGGATCGTCCTGTTGTAGCGCTCCACCTGCCCGTTCGTTTGGGGGTGGTACGTCGACGTAAAGACGTTCGTCACGCCGATTTCGTTGCAGACGCGCTGGAAAAACTTAGCAGCGAACTGCTTTCCGTTATCGCTTATGAGCGTCCGTGGGGGTCCATACGAGAAGACCCATGCGTTGACGAACGCGCTCGCCACGTTGGCGGAATCGATATTACGTAGAGGTACGACTCTGGTTAGCTTCGTGAAGCGGTCCGTTATCACGAGAATAAATCGGTTGCCACGCGTGGTCTTCGTCAGCGGACCTAGTATGTCGATACATAGGTCTCGCAGCGGCTCCGTGGCCGGGAATAAACGTAACGGGTTCGTCCGTTTGCGAAGCTTCACGCGGTTCTTCGCACATCCAACGCAGTTTCGTACCGTTGCGTGGATGTCGGCGGCCATCGCGGGCCAGTAGTACGTCCTCCGTAGGGTATAGTACATACGCGTTTGCCCGGGATGTCCAGCGAGGACGTGGTGGTGCGTTAACTCCAGCAGCCGCGGCCGTAACGAAGCCGGCACAACGATTTGCGTACGTTCCTCATCGTGAGGGTTCCGGCGTCGGAGTAGGCCATCGTGGCCTTCGAAGAATGCAGCGTCCTGCGTCTCGGACTGTCGTGTCAGTATCGTTTGACAGAACGCGTCCTCGCGTTGAGCTTCGATAAGCTCGTCCCTCGTAATGGGAAGCTGAACGTCAGCGGGTGGCACGCGTGCCGAATCGTCTTCAGCAGCGCGCTGTTCGTCGAGGAAATCCGGTTCCTCGTCAAGAACGTCATCGAGCGACGCGTCGCGGTTGAACTCGAGGCCATCGTGGCCAGCCGTCGTGGCTGATGTTCGTTCATCACGAGTCTCGTTCGACGGGTCGTCGTGACCCCTGGCATTCGTTGCCTTTTTACGTACGGACGTCGTTCGTCCTTGCCCATTTCGTGTGGGTTGTCGCCGACTGCGAGTCGTCACGAGTACCGCGTCCCCGTACGATGGTACGTCATCGTCGACGGGTCGACCGTCGTCATACGTAGATATCACACGTGATAAAGCGTCAGGTACCTGGTGCACGCGCCCAGGCCTGTACGTGACTTCGAAATCGAATTCGGCAACGCGTAGCCTCCATCGTAGTAGTCGTCCGGACGCGTCCGTTAACGTCATCAGCCAACGTAAGGCTTCGTGGTCCGTACGTACGGTAAATCGTTGACCCTCTACGTAGGGTCGGAGCGACGTTATCGCCCAAACGACGGAGTAGCACTCGCGCTCCGTTGCCGAGTAACCGCGTTCGGTTTCGTTAAGGGTCTTCGACCAGTACCCAATCGGCACCCATTCGTTGGGCTTATCTTCGTTCTGCTGCTGGAGCAACGTAGCTCCCAGCTGATACGCCGACGCGTCGGTATCGATCATGAACGGACGTCCCGCCTTCGGAAGGTGCAATACTGGTGGCGACACCAGTATTGTCTTCAACGTTTCGAACGCATTCGTTTGCGCGTCCGTTGGGTTCGTCCAATCGGGGGAAGCGTCCTTCTTCAACATCGTGTTGAGTGGCCGAGCGATCTCGGCATACGCCTTTACGAAACGGCGGTAAACGTTGGCCGCGCCCAAAAACGATCGACATTGCGTCTTGTCGCGTGGGAACGTAGCCGTACGAAAGGCTTCCTTGTTCCGAGCTGCTGCACGTGCAGCTTCCCTGGGGTAATCACGTGCCCCAGGTAGTCAACTCGTGGTTGAAAGAACGAGCACTTCGTGAGCTTTAACGTTACTCCCGCTGCGCGTAGCAGGGAAAGCACCTGGTCAACGTGACCCAGGTGAGACTCGAGGTCTTTCGAAAAGACGATTACGTCGTCTAAGTAGACCAGGCACGATTGCCAACGTACTCCGGAGAGGATGATGTCCAACGTCCGCTGAAACGTAGCGGGGGCATTTCGTAGCCCGAATGGCATTCGCACGTAGCGATACGTTCCCATGAAAGACGTAAACGTTGTCTTATCACGGTCCTCGGCGGAGACGGGCACTTGCCAGTAACCGGCGTTACAATCGAGTGTCGTGAAGATGGCGGCGTCGCCCAACGAATCGAGGCAGTCTTCCATACGAGGAAGCGGGTACGAATCAGCGATCGTTTTCGCGTTCAAACGCCTGTAATCGACACAGAAACGTAAGGATCCGTCCTTCTTCGGCACCAACACGATTGGTGACGCCCATTCGCTGGACGCGGGTTCGATAACCCCTTCGTTGAGCATCTTCGTGATCTGCTCCTCGGCTATCGTACGTAAGCCGGACCCTGACGATAGGGCATTGAACGTATGGGCCGCGTGCCCGGTTCGAGTTCGATTCGATGCTCCGTAGCATTGATTTCGCCGAGGCGTCCGCTCGTCCACATTGACGAATGTGTAGCTAGCATCTCGTTGATGCGCTTTCGTAAATCCTCGTCGTCGAGGTGCGACAAATCGATTGTCGACTGCCAATCCGTGGCGGGGTCGTTCCCCTTTTCGTTGACCAACGGGTCTGGCGTTTCGTCGCCCAACCCGTTCGTATTCGTCCGCGTCGTCGCGTCGACTAGCGGTAGGTTCAAAACCTTCGCGAGGGCTTCGCCGCCCTCACGCTTGAGTGGGACGATTCCCAACGGGGAGCGTACCGCGTACGCAATCGTTGCGCCTTTCGGCAATTCGCGGTCCTTCTTCGTGAAGTTCGACACGATGATAGAGAACGTCTCTCTCGGTCCTACGTCGACCACTCCGTTGGCTATGCGCAGCCCATGCCGGAATTGCACCGACGCTTTCGGTTCGAGGAACACGAGTCCGGTCGCATCCGTCGTCACGTTGACGGTCCGTTGCGACATCGCCGGTACACGCGTGTACTTCGTCAGGCGAACCGAGAACGTTCGGCTCGGCCGATTCGCGGCCGCGTTACGCTCGCGGCGCTTCGGGTGTTCCACGTTTGGATTCGTCTCTTCCCCCTCCTCGTACGGAGTCGTCGTATCGCCCTCCGCGATAATGGGTATCGTATCCCCCCGATGGAGGTCGATTGTCTGCGCTCGACAGCGTATAGCATCGACATGCTTCGACATGAACGACGTGCCCATTATAACGGGAACAGCCAGCGTGTTGGCTACGAAGAATTTTACGCGGAACAGCGAGTTCCCCAACCTGACACGAAGCAGGATGGCGCCTTCGATAGGCAAACGTCGCCCGTTGGCGTCTCCGAGCTTCGGTAGCTCTTCGTCACGTAGACAGCGGTCGACCCAGTCGTAGGGTAGTAAACTTGTTCGTATCAAGTTGTAGCCGCTGCACGTATCCATCGCGATGGTAATCGCCCTCATCACGTTGAGGTCTAGTCCGATCGTTCCGGATACGATATAATGCTTCGACGCAAGTAGGCACGTATGCCCGTCGAGGACCAACGGTTCGGTCCTGACCGGCGCGCGGTCTACGTCTTCGCTAGCGGTTCGTCGCTTCATCGTGTGAGCCCGTATGGCTTCTTTTGCGTCGACACGCTTCGTATAAGCCGCGTGTTTGGCTTTCTCGCGCTCGGAAGCGTCGTGCTTCCGGGTAGCGCGTCTCGCTCGTCTGCGAGGCTTCCTCTTCGTGTGAGGTTCGTTCGTCCCGTCGGACTTCGTTTCTTCCCCCACGTCGGGTGTCGTGTGACTCGAGTTGGCCTTCGCGGCCGTGAGCTTTACGTAACTCTCGTTCATCGGTGAGCCTGCGGAGGACCAATCATCGACGTCGGTCGTCCCCCTTTTACGTAAGGGTTCAGGCGATGTGGGTGGCTCGTGACCTACATCGCCTGGTCGTTTCCCGGCGCGGGGCCGTTCGACACGTTGTCGTCGTGAGCCCACGAAGCTCGTTCGTCATCGTGACTCGTTTCCGCCTCGAGTGGCGTTTCGTCAGCGGAGGTCGTCACGTAGACTCCGCTGCGGCCATTACGCTGGCCATTCCGTTCGTTCGCCCACGGGCGGGGGTCACGTCGGTCATTACGAAAATCGCCGCGGCGCCTGTCGAAGGGCCTTCCCCCGTCACGATTGGGGTTTCGGAGTATCGTAGGCGGCGTGCCGTACCTCCGCGGGGTCACGTTCCCTCGCTCGCCAGGTCGTTCCTGGTTACGTTTAGCCATTCGTTGGCGGAAGTACTCAGCCTGACGTGGGTTGCTCTTCACGTGGAAGAGGTAGTACTTGTACGCGAAAAAGATCCGTTGATCTGGCGTCAGACGCGGACACGTAAACGTCGAGTGGCCATCTTCGCGGCATGACCAACACGACAGCGTCCAGTAATCATTCGGGATTACGGAGTGCGCCAATTGCGTCTGCTCGCTCGTGAGCTTCGGCACGTCCTCGCATGGACGGTTCAATCGAGCTTCGAGCTCGTCCGGCTTTTCGTTTGCCGTTTTCGTATCGTTGGGCGGCGGCCCGTTCGTGAAGAGGATCGCCTCCAAATTCTCGGCAACGTGAACCGCAGCGAGCGACACGTCGTCGTCGTCCCTCGCGGGGATGTTCAGGTTACCATCGTGGTAACTGGGCTCGTTAGCCCGTTCATTACGTAAGTACGCGGACTCATCGTAGTCCGCGAACTTCCTCGACTCGTGGTCGGAAATAGCCAACGTAGGCTTCACCGGAAACCGCACTTTCGGTTTCGCGGCTGACGCGACAGCTGCCGTACGTGCACGGAAGGTCGTTCCTTCGGCCGTCGCCAATCGTCTCACAACGGTGAGGTCGTTCCTCTCTCGTTCGGGGAGTGACCGGAGTCGTTCCGTCACTGCTGCCCGCGTCGAGGGCAGCAAACCACGTACGTAGTGGTGAACGAGGAGTCGATCCGTAAACACGTAGTTACACGCCCGCGTGGCGGTGTCGAGTCTATCAGCGTACTGATTCTCGTCCTCGTTAGGACTCTGCGTGATCATCGTGACCTTTTCGTAGGCCTCCTGCAGCACGTCGTCTTGCAGGTATCGTTTGATCAACGCGTTGATTACGTGAGGCCACGAGAACCTCTTCGTCGGATCAGTCGTGATCACACCAGTCGTACACTGGGAATCGTAGAACCGTCGGGCGTCCCCTTCGAGGAAGAAGTGCAGCGCACGTACTGCCACTCCCTCGCACACTCCGAGTGTGCTGAACCCATCACGTATTTGGGCGAGGAATCCGAGTAACGTAATCGGATTCCGGCCGGAGAACGGCTTTAACGTAGGGAAAAGTCCCTCCAGCTCACGTTTGAGCTTATGTACGCTTTGACTCTCGTTCACGTAGAGATGTTCACGTACATCGTTAAGTCGGTACATGCGGTACGACACCACGTTCGCAAATGCGTCGAGCATTGTCGTGTGCTCTGCCAACGCGTGGCAAACGGGTCCGAGGGCGTTCCCTGGTAAGCGTACCGCGTCGGCACGTTCGTTTTCGTGGACTCGCGTGTCCGTCGTGCCGAACGTACCCAGCCACGGAATGTACGTCTCACGTGGCGGGGGAGCTCTCGTATCGAATTGCGCAGCACGTGCTGCGTCCGCCGACCGCGCGTGGTCTGGCGTATCGTTAAAACGTAATTGCCTTCGTGGCGTCTCGTCGGGGTTGGGCGATGGCTCGTTGCACTGTCGCCCCCCTTCCGTACGTTGTCGGGGTCGTCGGACCGGGTGTTGGTGGGTATCCTCCCGGAACGGCCGGGGAGGATTGCGAGTTATAGGCGCGCGAGCCTTCGTAATTCGGATCGCTTCCGCTCGGCGGAGCGGAACGTCCGGCGACGATTTCGTTGAATACTACGACAAACGAGTCGAGTCTTCCCTCCACGGCGGAGAGGCGGTTTCGTAAATCTTCGTTTTCCCGTTCGAGGGTCGCTGAGCGTTCACGTAACGCACGAGCTTCGCGCTCCGAGACTCCGAGTCTCTGCCTTACGGCTTCGTCGACGGCCGCGTCGCTCGCCCTTTCGATGTGACCTCGAAGGTCTTCGTACACTACACGTAGTGCCGTGGGAGTCACGTTCCCTTCGTTGAGCTGACCGCGCGTTGCGGGGTCCATACTCACGGACTCAAACGGGCTTACCGTACGTGGTAGCTGGCCGATCGCCTCGATATCCGGCGGGATAGATCGATCAGTCGCGAAGATCGCTTCTGCTGACAAGGCCACGTCGGCTTCGGCGTCCGCTGACGTTGGCAACGGTTGCCTGGGCGACGCGCTGGAATTCGACACAGCGTAATTCATAGACCGTCGTCTGTAGTAGCACGTAGCTTTTCGTTAACGTAAAAGAGCTCAACCTCGTTGGTTGTCGTTATGCTCGTAGCAACTTCTAGGTCGAGAGACCAGTGTGGAACCACGTTAGTTCTAGATAGCTGGTACGAGCTACGGACACGCTGTCCTTACGAAACGAAACGAGCAGTCCACCCGCTGGTGTTTGACTGTATGTTAGGTAGAAAGGTAGAGATAGGTTAGCGAGTAGACACGAGCGTCACGACGCAACAATCCACGCGAGGATTACGTTAGCAAACGAGGTGGTACGTCACCGGAGGCGCTCTCAACCAAGCCCGGAGGCACTACACGCAATCAGCCTTACGTGCGGCGATGGGTAGGGAGTACGCAGCTCGACGGAGACGAAGCCTCGTTAGGCAAAACGTAAACGTAAACGTAGAAGTCAGTCGTAGACTAGAGCCGTTGCTCGATCGTTGTCTTGTCCCCTTTCCCTCCCGGCACGATGCCAATACCTATATAGCCACGATGGCATCGCTTTACAGTGTAAACACTGCTCGTAACGTCCCCGAATGGGAAGGGACCTTGTGGGTCACACGTAGGGACCCGTTGGTCCGTTGGCCGTTGCCAATACGTTCGTTGCACACGTGTGCAGGTTGCGCGCGCGCATGCGCCAGCAATGTTCGTTCATTGCTGTCGCCGGTCGTATCCGGCGAAATTCGAATTCCGCGGAAAAACGTAAATATTTGCAATTTCGGAATTGCCACGTATACTACC
>JALQPE010001975.1:0-101231 GCA_030407315.1 Asparagopsis taxiformis
TACGATTACAAAAAATACGCTCCTTCCCAATACCATCCCCCTTTCCTCGACACCACCCCAGCCCATTAAATCATCAAGACATCAAACACGAACATGGTCAGCAAAATCTTACACCACTAGAAACCCACTCTACTTCTATCGTATGCCGAAAATATACACATACCAGAAACGCCTCACAGCTTCATTCCCCTATCTCCTAGATCCTTCTTCACTCTCCTGGAGTCCTGCCGTTCCTGTTTCACCACTCCTGCATCACATACAAAACATCAACCTCAACAGTCAGATTCAAATGCAACGCTCACCACGACAGATATCCTAGAAACTCCCTTACTTACCTCTCATCCATCCTACACACAATACAAACCATGATCCAAAAACCTTGCAATGAATAATCATAGTCAGCAGTCCATATCCTCGCAAAACACATCCTGGCGCTCAATGAAACTTACCTTCTGTCATCACCATTCCTGCATCACCTGCACAAAATCGAAATCAACAACAACAGTCGGACTCAAAACCCACATGTCCCTCTCAGCATACTCTCAAAACTTCCGCACTTTCCTTCGCTCGACACAATACGCACCATGACTTGATAAGCTTCCAATGAATAAATATCGCATCAACTGCAATAGTCAGATTCGAAACAAACACTTCCCTCGATGCATACCCTCAGAACTCACTTACCCTCGTTTCATTCTACACACAATACAGACCAAAAGTCAAAAATCTCACAACCAACAAATGAAGTCAACATTCCGCATCTTCGCACCACCGGACTGCGCGCTAAATGCAACTTACCTTCCGTCATCACCATTCCTGCATCACCTACAAAAAATCGAAATCAACAACAACAGTCGGACTGAAAACCCATGCTTCCCTCGCTGCATACCCTCAGAACTCACTTACCCTCGTTGTATCCTGCACACAATAGAAACCATAAGTCAAAAGTTGTACAAAAAAATGTAGTCAGCATTCCATATCTTCGCGCAACTTAACTAGGCGCTCAATGTAACTTACCTTCCGTCATCACCATTCCGGAATCACCTACACAAAATCAGCATCAACCACAGCAGTCAGACTCAAAACCCACATTCCACTCACTGCACCCCTCAAATGCTCGCCTACCTCCCTTCCACCCTTCAGCAAATATGCACCATGAATCACTAAGCTCCCAATAAATAAATATTGCATAAAAAGACGACAGTCAAATTCAAAACAAACACTTCCCTCGCTTCGTACCCTCCGAGGGTGAATCCTGAGTCAGGACGCACTTAACCTCTTCATCTCGTTACATCATACAAACAATACAACCAATAAGTCACAAATCGTGCAACGAAAAAATGTAGTCAGCATTCCATTTCATCGCGAAACCCGTCTTTAACCTCAATGAAACTTACCTTACTTCATCACTATTCCTGCACCACCTATACAACATCAAAATGAACCAGAACAGTCAGACTAAAACCCATGCATCCCTTATTGCACACCCGCGAGACTCACTTACTTACCTGCCTCCCATCGTTCACAACATGCAAACCATGACTCACGAAGCTTCTATTGAATCTATATCGCATTAACGACAACAGTACGACTCAAAACACACCCTTCCCTCGCTGCATACTCTCCAAACTGCCATACTCACCGTCGTTCTATCCTCTACACCAAAGAAAGGAAACACGGCCAAAGAACCTCAGCCAGTGACGGCGGAGAAGTGGAATTCCACAGGTTAACCTGCGGCGTCGACTGGACAGCTTTCAACGTCAGCTTAAGTCCTGCTGTGCATACTCCATATCATCGCCGGTATTGAGATTAATAATGGCCCAAGCCATGGTCTCTGAACTCCCGAATGATGAGATCCGGATCGAGAACATCGAAATGGTATAATCATATATATCACAATCCATTTGCTTCCCTTAAATGATCCCTGTAATACCTACTGTAAAGCACAAACTTATTCCATGAAGTTCGCAATTAATATAATTTTATTATTTCAAATGAATTAATTGAAAATCCATCTCCCACGGCGGTCATTCGTCCTTCCAAGCAAACGTTTCCAGCAAAATGTATGACCTAGCAGTAGGTGATGATTGATCGCTCAGGCACATTCCACCATTGGGCTGCCAGAAGTGAGCACAAAACTGATACCCACAAAACCACGAGAACATTACAAACGAGGTCTCGAACGCACATTTAGAATACAATATAAAATACTATACAACAAACTCTACTCGCTATCTCAGACGACGCGGCTCACAAGTGGCGTAGTCCCAATTTTCCGTAACGCCTTTCCTGATGCTTAAAAGTAAGAAACATGTCAAAACGTATATCAGAAATGAGTGCGAAAGTTTTCTGCACGGGAGATGATGGGCCACCAAATTGACTTTTGGAAATTTTAGAATTTCTGGGCTGGCCAGCAATGCAATTGAGCCGGACATCCACCAGACGTCCATTCTGGGTTGTTCGTGTGCTGCTCACATCCACGCATTACAGCAACCACGCAGGCGGGCCCACTGCTCATACGAAGTGCACGTAGTATGTGCAGCACGATGGATGAGTAGGTTTGTCGTGAGAAAGTGGGGTGGGAGCATGTCGAAACAAGGACCAAAACTTTGCCCTGGCGTATTGAGCCTGAGCCTGGAATCGATCCTTCGTGAGATGTGGCTTTGCTTACAGTTGATGCTTACAGAAGCCAGCGATGGCCCCGCTCGGGGCGTCGGATGGCTTCTTCTGGGGCCGTTGTGGCCAGATTAGACACCTTGATTTGAGTTGAATTTTGAGCCATTCTCAAAAACATGCACATGTGAACATGTTTTTGAGATGGGGGTGTGCCGTACGGCACTTTCGACCGCCCAAATCGATATAATTTTGCAATTTTTTTTCTGACTGAAATTTTTAGAATTTCTGGGCTCGCCAGCAATGCAATTGAGCTGGACATTCACCGGACGTCATTCAGGTTGGTCGAGTATTATTGCACATGGATACAGTTTTGCAGCTATTCTCAGCCCAACATTTTAGAATTTCAGGGTGACCAGCAATGTAACCGAGCCGGACTTCCACTGGACGTCCATTCAAGCTAGGCGAGTGTGTGGAACCACGTTAGTTCTAGATAGCTGGTACGAGCTACGGACACGCTGTCCTTACGAAACGAAACGAGCAGTCCACCCGCTGGTGTTTGACTGTATGTTAGGTAGAAAGGTAGAGATAGGTTAGCGAGTAGACACGAGCGTCACGACGCAACAATCCACGCGAGGATTACGTTAGCAAACGAGGTGGCACGTCACCGGAGGCGCTCTCAACCAAGCCCGGAGGCACTACACGCAATCAGCCTTACGTGCGGCGATGGGTAGGGAGTACGCAGCTCGACGGAGACGAAGCCTCGTTAGGCAAAACGTAAACGTAAACGTAGAAGTCAGTCGTAGACTAGAGCCGTTGCTCGATCGTTGTCTTGTCCCCTTTCCCTCCCGGCACGATGCCAATACCTATATAGCCACGATGGCATCGCTTTACAGTGTAAACACTGCTCGTAACGTCCCCGAATGGGAAGGACCTTGTGGGTCACACGTAGGGACCCGTTGGTCCGTTGGCCGTTGCCAATACGTTCGTTGCACACGTGTGCAGGTTGCGCGCGCGCATGCGCCAGCAATGTTCGTGCATTGCTGTCGCCGGTCGTATCCGCCGAAATTCGAATTCCGCGGAAAAAACGTAAATATTTGCAATTTCGGAATTGCCACGTATACTACACAGCCCCACCCCCACACGTGGACGTCCCGGCCACGCGAGGCCCGTCAGGACGCGCCTGAGACACGGGGCCGTGGCGCCTTTTCGGGTACAACTGCGGACGTGGCAGTTGTCCCGAAAAATCTCGTTGAAACGTACATGGCCCGGTTGGCTGATCGAATCGCCACGGCGCCGGAGCGCGCGCGTGCGCTCCGGCTCTTTCGTAATCATCGCGGCCCGCCCGTTGGCGTCGTACGTCAATGCCTCGCTTAGGCGTTTTCCTGCAACGGATGCAGTGTCCAATTCCACCACGCGGGTGTGCTTCAATTCAGCGCGATACGAGCGCAGGCCGCGGCCTTTTCGTGAATCTGCCAGCGGGCATGTCGACAACGGTCGTCCGAAGGATATTTAAGCGGCGGCTTAACGTGATAGCGATCGTCGCTCACCCTTCCTCTCACCATCGTCATCCAGGCCGTTGCCTTTCGTTCTCCCTTATCCTCTTCCCCCGCTGGGTACTACTACCTCCGTTCCTTTCGTTCTCTTGTTCCGTTTAGCCCGCGTGGCTCTCGTCGTCGTGCTCGTTGCACTCGTCGTAATTATCGTGTACAGCGTAACCACGATGGTTACGACTCGCAGTACCGATGCTAACACCCCGCGGCCCGCCGGCTCTGCTGGAGGTGGAGCGAGAAACCCTTCGCAGGGCGCTCCCTCCCTCGTCGGGGCCGGTGCGCCGCCAGCGACGGAAGCGTCCGTCGCGCCCGCCCCATCCGTTAGGGCGGGAGAAGCCGTTGCTTCGCAGGCCGTCGCCTCTTCGTCTCGCCCGATGGCTCCGTCTCGCCTAGTGGCTTCCGTGACGCCTGCCGAGGCTGCTAGGGCCGTCGCCCCACGTGATGATGACGCAACGGCGTCCGACTCGGGGAATTCGTCACCCATCATTCCGGATGCCGCGGCCCCTTCGATGGGTGTAGCCGCGATGGCAGCGGCCGCTCGTTCGCGTCGTGCTGTGGCGGCGGCCCGCACGGGCGTGCCTCGTCGTGATGGCTCGCCGCGTTCTCCTCGCCAGGACCCCTCGCCGGAGGGTGGTGACCCCGTTGGGACAGTCGGCACCGCCTCACGTGGCGGTGCGGCGCTAAACGTAGGCGTCCTGACCCACGCGTGGGCTGCGTTGCCCCGCGTGGGTATCACGGATGACGATCTCGCCACGTTGGCTAGAGATCGTCTGGACGCCCGCGCGGTCGTCGACTATATGCGTTCCGCCGAAGATACGTGGGGGCGAGCAGCCGGGCGTCGTTTCGCCAACGGGCCGCCGGGATCGGAACGTTACCAGATCCCGGCGTCGATACGTTGCGACCGCTCGTGGTTGCGTGACGTCAACGACGCGATCTACGTCGACCGTATGGACGCATACTTATGGAAGGGGACGCCCGAGGAACCGCCGTTCATCTCGGTGTCGTCCGTATTCGTATGTCCGCGGACACTTTCCGAAAGGCAACGTGCCGAATGGAAGACTGCTCTCTCGTTGAGCGTCATCTCCAAAAGCGTCGTGTCGTACGATGACCACTTCGCTCTCCGCCACGTGAACGCGGACGACTATCGTGTGTCGCACGCGTCAGCTCCGTGGGTCGTCCCGAGCGAGCTCTACTTCCCGCCGTTGCCGGATGTAGTAGAGGAGTTTCCGTACCCCCGTGGGTCGTCCACGTTATTACCACGCGTGGTACATTATTTCACCGATGCCGTGAAGGACGCGCCTGCCCCCGTGAAGGAACGTTTCCTCATGGCCGTGGACATCGAACACGCAGCGATGCTCGCGTGCTCGCTGTTCGTGGAACGTCGTGTGTTCGGGCGCGCGTGCCTGCTGCCGGAGTCCACGTTGGACTTCCTGGCCGATTACGAGATGCTTCGTGCAATCCCGGTGGACGGTTCCGACACGTTCGTCTCCGTTACCAGCGCGTTGGCTGAGGTTCGCGGCGCCCTTGCGTTGGGGCCGGAGTATCGGGTTATACGTCCCGATTACGCAAGCGGCGATAACCAGGAGTTCGTCTCCGTTCGTAGCGATGGGGCTTACGTGCCGCGGGTCGCTTCCCGTTCCGAACGCCGTCGTGGCAATCGTGCCGGTTATTTCGGCGGCCTCGGGGGCAACGAGCGCCCCCGAGGGACACGTTCTGGCCGTCGTGGCCGTCAAAACGAAGCGCCGCGTGCGCCGGAACCTCGAGAGGTCGTGCCACGCGAGGCTACGGAACAGGGCAACGTTGCCCAGGTCGGTCGTCCGAATGTGGCCACGCCGGCCGAACGCGCGCCACGCTTCGTGAGCCTGGACGACCGCGTCTCCGATGAGGATGCCCGTCGGCTTCTCGGTACGTCGATGTCCGCTCCGCCTCGTGCGGACGGCTGGGTTATCCGTTCCCTCATCTCGTCCGTGGCTCGCGCAGCCGAAGAGTTCAGGGCCCAGACGTTGGACCTGACTGCCCGCTTGGCAACGGAACGCGCGATTTCGGAGCGTCTCGCCGCGGCGACTCGTAGTTACGCGCCGCCCGTTGGCGTTCGTAATGAACCGTACGGTTACGCGAGTGGCGGCGGCTTCGGCGACCCCGTCGGGTATGGTCACGCAGCGGCGTACCTGCCACGCGACCCCGCTCCGGCGCGCCCTTCGGATACGCGCAGTCACGGGACTGCGGATCCTTACGCTAGGGATCCCGCGTCTCGTCGCGAGCGAGCCCCCGTGGTCACGCAGACCGTCGATCCGTACGCGCCGGGCTTCGTTCAGCCCACTCGCAGCCGCAGCCACGATAGCCGCGGCGAAGGCCCTGGTCCGTATGACCCTGCGGGCAAGCGTTCTCGTCGCTACTAGGTCGTTCCTAGGTTAGTTCGTAGGCCACGTCGGCTCTAGCATCGTATTGCTTCGTAAACTTCGTCTTGTTTCTTTGCGTAATCGCATGGCTCCGTTGAGCTTCGTAATTTGCGTTTGGCAGGTCGTCTGCAGGAGAGGAGGGGTTTAGCGTTAAGCCCCTCCCCACAATTTTTTTGTTGTGGCGTCTACCCCGTCGGGTGTCGTATGGCTTACGTAGCCCGTGGTTCGAGTTCGCGGCGGCGCGTGCCCGTTGGCAGGTTCGTATCACACGCAATTATTCGGCAAAGCGGCGGCGCGTAGCGGCGGCTTTTCACTGCGAGTGGTACGTTAACCTCGGTCTTAGAGCCCGTTGGCGCGCGTATCATTTAGTAACTAACTCAGGAATCGTTTTCGCCGTCGTTTCTCGTTCGAATAACCCCGTCGGGTGTCGCATTTCGTTGAGCATTCGAGCTCCTAAGCGCGTAGCACATCGGTGCCAATTTTAATTTGCTCCGATGAGCTTGGCGGAAAATTCGTCGAACGTCAGACCGACGTGCGCGTGAGTCGGTTTGACGTTCTACGCCGCGGCGTGTACGCAGTAATTCGTCGCAGTACGTTGCGGTTTCGTTGACGACGTGGTGGCCGGCGGGCTTGGCTTTTCGTATAGCCGTTGACGTCCGTTTACGTTGGCCAGCGTTATCGTAACGGAATTCGTTTCCGCCGTCGTTCATAACCCCGTCGGGTGTCGAATTTCGTTGAGCATTCGAGCTCTCTGGCACGTAGCACGTCGGTGCCAATTTTAATTGCTCCGGTGAGCTGGACGGAAAATTCGCTAAGCGTCAGACTCGCGCGTGAGTTGGCTTGACGTTTCACGCCGTTGCGTGTACGCGCGTCGTGGTGCGTAGACAACGTCCGGCGGGCTTGGCTTTCGTATAGCCGTTAGTTAGCGCCGTCGCGCTTCACGTTCCCGCGGCTTCACGTTAGCCGGTGGCGCAATCGTTGCGCTAGTCCGTTTCGCGGGGCGGCGTCGTTCGCCGCGGCGTCCGAGGAGCGTTTCGTTAGCTCATTCGTTATGTGGTGCGACGTGCACCTGGGCATACGTAATGCTCGACCTTTACGCCGTTGCGTATTCGTTCATTCGACTTGCGAACCCGACGGGGACGCGATTGACGAAGTCGTTTCGCATGCCCGCGGGCGTTTGAGGCTGTTACGTGAGCCAACTTTTCGTCGGCTTGTTGCCTTCAGCTGTGCCGTTTACGTTGGCTACCAGCTTGTACGCCGTTGCGTATTCGTGTTTCGTTACGTGCGTTCGACTGGCCGGCGGGCTTTTCGCTTCCGCGCGTCGTTCGTTATGCCCGCGTGGCAGGACACCGCTGTGTCATTCCGTGGTTGCCGTACGTGGCTACCGCGTTCGGCGTCGTGCCTCACGATGGCGATACGGTTCGCCGTCCTTCGTCGCGGCCTCGTTGGCTCGTCGTTCGCACGCTTTACTCGCGCGCTTCGTGCGCTGAGACCCGTTGGTCTAATTCGTCAGCTAACGTATAGCTTCGTTCCGCTTCGTGCGGGATGTTTCGTAATGAGGCCGTTGCCATCTTCGCCAGGGACGCGTCCGTCCTACGTCGTTTCTCCGCCTTCCGGCGTCACGTAGCCGTTAGCTCGCGAGCTGTTTGGCGTTGACCTCGTTGGTCGATGCGACTCGTTGTCAGCGGTTGTCCACGGGGACGTACGATGGCTCACGTGATATGCCGAAATTACGAAATTTTCGGGGCACGCGTGTCCCGAGATTTGGCCGGATTAACGCACTGTAATCGGCCCGATTTTTCGTACCGTGCGTCCATGGCCCGCTGGCCCACGTATAATTTTTTCGCGCGAAAAATCTGACGTGTTGTCCGTCCGTGGCCCGTGGTGTCGTCACCTTTGCCCGCACGACGGCTCAACACTGTCGAGCCAGTCGTGGCTCTTCACATCGTGTGAATGTCCGCGCGTGGACTCGTCGTCCAATCTTTCGTTGGCGCTCGTGCCTCCACCAACGTATGGTGTCGAAAACGAAAAGAGCGACGGCTCTAGCACGCACCGCGCCCCCCCCAACGCAAGGGTGGACGTCCCGGCCACTCGTTGTGCCTTCGCTTCTCGTTCGTGCGGCTCGTCGCCTTTGTTGCATCGTGCAACGTCGCGCACGCGTGCGCTTAACCCGACGCTCGTGTGCGTTTTCGGGGGCCGTCGTGGCCTTTCACGTTGTTGCTCGTCGCACGCGTGCGAAGTATCGAGAGACGCTCTCTTCAGATACGTTCCGGCGGGGTTCCCACGTAGGGTTACGATACCCGACCCACTTCACGAGGAAGTCTAGGGTGCCGTCATCGTTTACGCGATGGTTCAGTAGGTCGTCTACTACATACGCCGGACCGTCGCGGTTCTTGTCGAGGTCTGCCTCGGTGGCATCGTATGGCTCCGGCGGGGGCGCGTTCGCCGGCGTTGGCGCGTACGCAACGCGGTCCGAGTTGACACGTTCAACTACGTCTCCTCGTTGGATGACGAACGTTCGTACGTCGTTACGTAGTACGCGGAACGGTCCCAACGCGTGGTTGCCGAGCTTCGTGCCCTTCGTGGTCCCGTCCGTCGGGTCGATGAATACGTATTCTCCCGCGCGGATGTTTCGATTCGAGACACGGACTCGTTTGTCGAAATTTCGTTTATAACGTGCCTGCGCGGCCTTCAGCGTTCGATACGCGTTATCCATCGTTGTGGCGAGCTCACGAACGTAAGTGGCTCGTCCTCCCCCGTCGGGTAGTTCGCGGTTCGTTACCGACGTGTGTAGCGCCAACGGTGGCGGTGGATTCGTGAGAATCAAGTCGAAGGGCGTCGTGCCCGTGCTCGAATGCACATGCGTGTTGTACGCAAACGTTAACGCCGATGCGTATCGATCCCAGTCGTTCTGGTTTTCGTTCACGTAATTGCGCAGCATCGCCAGGATCGTCCTGTTGTAGCGCTCCACCTGCCCGTTCGTTTGGGGGTGGTACGTCGACGTAAAGACGTTCGTTACGCCAATCTCGTTGCAGACGCGCTGGAAAAACTTAGCAGCGAACTGCTTTCCGTTATCGCTTATGAGCGTCCGTGGGGGTCCATACGAGAAGACCCACGCGTTGACGAACGCGCTCGCCACGTTGGCGGAATCGATATTACGTAGAGGTACGACTCTGGTTAGCTTCGTGAAGCGGTCCGTTATCACGAGAATAAATCGGTTGCCACGCGTGGTCTTCGTCAGCGGACCTAGTATGTCGATACATAGGTCTCGCAGCGGCTCCGTGGCCGGGAATAAACGTAACGGGTTCGTCCGTTTGCGAAGCTTCACGCGGTTCTTCGCACATCCAACGCAGTTTCGTACCGTTGCGTGGATGTCGGCGGCCATCGCGGGCCAGTAGTACGTCCTCCGTAGGGTATAGTACATACGCGTTTGCCCGGGATGTCCAGCGAGGACGTGGTGGTGCGTTAACTCCAGCAGCCGCGGCCGTAACGAAGCCGGCACAACGATTTGTGTACGTTCCTCATCGTGAGGGTTCCGGCGTCGGAGTAGGCCATCGTGGCCTTCGAAGAATGCAGCGTCCTGCGTCTCGGACTGTCGTGTCAGTATCGTTTGACAGAACGCGTCCTCGCGTTGAGCTTCGATAAGCTCGTCCCTCGTAATGGGAAGCTGAACGTCAGCTGGTGGCACGCGTGCCGAATCGTCTTCAGCAGCGCGCTGTTCGTCGAGGAAATCCGGTTCCTCGTCAAGAACGTCATCGAGCGACGCGTCGCGGTTGAACTCGAGGCCATCGTGGCCAGCCGTCGTGGCTGATGTTCGTTCATCACGAGTCTCGTTCGACGGGTCGTCGTGACCCCTGGCATTCGTTGCCTTTTTACGTACGGACGTCGTTCGTCCTTGCCCATTTCGTGTGGGTTGTCGCCGACTGCGAGTCGTCACGAGGACCGCGTCCCCGTACGATGGTACGTCATCGTCGACGGGTCGACCGTCGTCATACGTAGATATCACACGTGATAAAGCGTCAGGTACCTGGTGCACGCGCCCAGGCCTGTACGTGACTTCGAAATCGAATTCGGCAACGCGTAGCCTCCATCGTAGTAGTCGTCCGGACGCGTCCGTTAACGTCATCAGCCAACGTAAGGCTTCGTGGTCCGTACGTACGGTAAATCGTTGACCCTCTACGTAGGGTCGGAGCGACGTTATCGCCCAAACGACGGAGTAGCACTCGCGCTCCGTTGCCGAGTAACCGCGTTCGGTTTCGTTAAGGGTCTTCGACCAGTACCCAATCGGCACCCATTCGTTGGGCTTATCTTCGTTTTGCTGCTGGAGCAACGTAGCTCCCAGCTGATACGCCGACGCGTCGGTATCGATCATGAACGGACGTCCCGCCTTCGGAAGGTGCAATACTGGTGGCGACACCAGTATTGTCTTCAACGTTTCGAACGCATTCGTTTGCGCGTTTGTTGGGTTCGTCCAATCGGGGGAAGCGTCCTTCTTCAACATCGTGTTGAGTGGCCGAGCGATCTCGGCATACGCCTTTACGAAACGGCGGTAAACGTTGGCCGCGCCCAAAAACGATCGACATTGCGTCTTGTCGCGTGGGAACGTAGCCGTACGAAAGGCTTCCTTGTTCCGTGCTGCGACGTGCAGCTTCCCTGGGGTAATCACGTGCCCCAGGTAGTCAACTCGTGGTTGAAAGAACGAGCACTTCGTGAGCTTTAACGTTACTCCCGCTGCGCGTAGCAGGGAAAGCACCTGGTCAACGTGACCCAGGTGAGACTCGAGGTCTTTCGAAAAGACGATTACGTCGTCTAAGTAGACCAGGCACGATTGCCAACGTACTCCGGAGAGGATGATGTCCAACGTCCGCTGAAACGTAGCGGGGGCATTTCGTAGCCCGAATGGCATTCGCACGTAGCGATACGTTCCCATGAAAGACGTAAACGTTGTCTTATCACGGTCCTCGGCGGAGACGGGCACTTGCCAGTAACCGGCGTTACAATCGAGTGTCGTGAAGATGGCGGCGTCGCCCAACGAATCAAGGCAGTCTTCCATACGAGGAAGCGGGTACGAATCAGCGATCGTTTTCGCGTTCAAACGCCTGTAATCGACACAGAAACGTAAGGATCCGTCCTTCTTCGGCACCAACACGATTGGTGACGCCCATTCGCTGGACGCGGGTTCGATAACCCCTTCGTTGAGCATCTTCGTGATCTGCTCCTCGGCTATCGTACGTAAAGCCGGACCCTGACGATAGGGCATTGAACGTATGGGCCGCGTGCCCGGTTCGAGTTCGATTCGATGCTCCGTAGCATTGATTTCGCCGAGGCGTCCGCTCGTCCACATTGACGAATGTGTAGCTAGCATCTCGTTGATGCGCTTTCGTAAATCCTCGTCGTCGAGGTGCGACAAATCGATTGTCGACTGCCAATCCGTGGCGGGGTCGTTCCCCTTTTCGTTGACCAACGGGTCTGGCGTTTCGTCGCCCAACCCGTTCGTATTCGTCCGTGTCGTCGCGTCGACTAGCGGTAGGTTCAAAACCTTCGCGAGGGCTTCGCCGCCCTCACGCTTGAGTGGGACGATTCCCAACGGGGAGCGTACCGCGTACGCAATCGTTGCGCCTTTCGGCAATTCGCGGTCCTTCTTCGTGAAGTTCGACACGATGATAGAGAACGTCTCTCTCGGTCCTACGTCGACCACTCCGTTGGCTATGCGCAGCCCATGCCGGAATTGCACCGACGCTTTCGGTTCGAGGAACACGAGTCCGGTCGCATCCGTCGTCACGTTGACGGTCCGTTGCGACATCGCCGGTACACGCGTGTACTTCGTCAGGCGAACCGAGAACGTTCGGCTCGGCCTATTCGAGGCCGCGTTACGCTCGCGGCGTTTCGGGGGCTCCACGTTTGGATTCGTCTCCTCCCCCTCCTCGTACGGAGTCGTCGTATCGCCCTCCGCGATAATGGGTATCGTATCCCCCCGATGGAGGTCGATTGTCTGCGCTCGACAGCGTATAGCATCGACATGCTTCGACATGAACGACGTGCCCATTATAACGGGGACAGCCAGCGTGTTGGCTACGAAGAATTTTACGCGGAACAGCGAGTTCCCCAGCCTGACACGAAGCAGGATGGCGCCTTCGATAGGCAAACGTCGCCCGTTGGCGTCTCCGAGCTTCGGCAGCTCTTCGTCACGTAGACAGCGGTCGACCCAGTCGTAGGGTAGTAAACTTGTTCGTATCAAGTTGTAGCCGCTGCACGTATCCATCGCGATGGTAATCGCCCTCATCACGTTGAGGTCTAGTCCGATCGTTCCGGACACGATATAATGCTTCGACGCAAGTAGGCACGTATGCCCGTCGAGGACCAACGGTTCGGTCCTGACCGGCGCGCGGTCTACGTCTTCGCTAGCGGTTCGTCGCTTCATCGTGTGAGCCCGTATGGCTTCTTTTGCGTCGACACGCTTCGTATAAGCCGCGTGTTTGGCTTTCTCGCGCTCGGAAGCGTCGTGCTTCCGGGTAGCGCGTCTCGCTCGTCTGCGAGGCTTCCTCTTCGTGTGAGGTTCGTTCGTCCCGTCGGACTTCGTTTCTTCCCCCACGTCGGGTGTCGTGTGACTCGAGTTGGCCTTCGCGGCCGTGAGCTTTACGTAGCTCTCGTTCATCGGTGAGCCTGCGGAGGACCAATCATCGACGTCGGTCGTCCCCCTTTTACGTAAGGGTTCAGGCGATGTGGGTGGCTCGTGACCTACATCGCCTGGTCGTTTCCCGGCGCGGGGCCGTTCGACACGTTGTCGTCGTGAGCCCACGAAGCTCGTTCGTCATCGTGACTCGTTTCCACCTCGAGTGGTGTTTCGTCAGCGGAGGTCGTCACGTAGACTCCGCTGCGGCCATTACGCTGGCCATTTCGTTCGTTCGCCCACGGGCGGGGGTCACGTCGGTCATTACGAAAGTCGCCGCGGCGCCTGTCGAAGGGCCTTCCCCCGTCACGATTGGGGTTTCGGAGTATCGTAGGCGGCGTGCCGTACCTCCGCGGGGTCACGTTCCCTCGCTCATCAGGTCGTTCCTGGTGACGCTTGGCCATTCGTTGGCGGAAGTACTCAGCCTGACGTGGGTTGCTCTTCACGTGGAAGAGGTAGTACTTGTACGCGAAAAAGATCCGTTGATCTGGCGTCAGACGCGGACACGTAAACGTCGAGTGGCCATCTTCGCGGCATGACCAACACGACAGCGTCCAGTAATCATTCGGGATTACGGAGTGCGCCAATTGCGTCTGCTCGCTCGTGAGCTTCGGCACGTCCTCGCATGGACGGTTCAATCGAGCTTCGAGCTCGTCCGGCTTTTCGTTTGCCGTTTTCGTATCGTTGGGCGGCGGCCCGTTCGTGAAGAGGATCGCCTCCAAATTCTCGGCAACGTGAACCGCAGCGAGCGACACGTCGTCGTCGTCCCTCGCGGGGATGTTCAGGTTACCATCGTGGTAACTGGGCTCGTTAGCCCGTTCATTACGTAAGTACGCGGACTCATCGTAGTCCGCGAACTTCCTCGACTCGTGGTCGGAAATAGCCAACGTAGGCTTCACCGGAAACCGCACTTTCGGTTTCGCGGCTGACGCGACAGCTGCCGTACGTGCACGGAAGGTCGTTCCTTCGGCCGTCGCCAATCGTCTCACAACGGTGAGGTCGTTCCTCTCTCGTTCGGGGAGTGACCGGAGTCGTTCCGTCACTGCTGCCCGCGTCGAGGGCAGCAAACCACGTACGTAGTGGTGAACGAGGAGTCGATCCGTAAACACGTAGTTACACGCCCGCGTGGCGGTGTCGAGTCTATCAGCGTACTGATTCTCGTCCTCGTTAGGACTCTGCGTGATCATCGTGACCTTTTCGTAGGCCTCCTGCAGCACGTCGTCTTGCAGATATCGTTTGATCAACGCGTTGATTACGTGAGGCCACGAGAACCTCTTCGTCGGATCAGTCGTGATCACACCAGTCGTACACTGGGAATCGTAGAACCGTCGGGCGTCCCCGTCGAGGAAGAAGTGCAGCGCACGTACTGCCACTCCCTCGCACACTCCGAGTGTGCTGAACCCATCACGTATTTGGGCGAGGAATCCGAGTAACGTAATCGGATTCCGGCCGGAGAACGGCTTTAACGTAGGGAAAAGTCCCTCCAGCTCACGTTTGAGCTTATGTACGCTTTGACTCTCGTTCACGTAGAGATGTTCACGTACATCGTTAAGTCGGTACATGCGGTACGACACCACGTTCGCAAATGCGTCGAGCATTGTCGTGTGCTCTGCCAACGCGTGGCAAACGGGTCCGAGGGCGTTCCCTGGTAAGCGTACCGCGTCGGCACGTTCGTTTTCGTGGACTCGCGTGTCCGTCGTGCCGAACGTACCCAGCCACGGAATGTACGTCTCACGTGGCGGGGGAGCTCTCGTATCGAATTGCGCAGCACGTGCTGCGTCCGCCGACCGCGCGTGGTCTGGCGTATCGTTAAAACGTAATTGCCTTCGTGGCGTCTCGTCGGGGTGGGCGATGGCTCGTTGCACTGTCGCCCCCCTTCCGTACGTTGTCGGGGTCGTCGGACCGGGTGTTGGTGGGTATCCTCCCGGAACGGCCGGGGAGGATTGCGAGTTATAGGCGCGCGAGCCTTCGTAATTCGGATCGCTTCCGCTCGGCGGAGCGGAACGTCCGGCGACGATTTCGTTGAATACTACGACAAACGAGTCGAGTCTTCCCTCCACGGCGGAGAGGCGGTTTCGTAAACCTTCGTTTTCCCGTTCGAGGGTCGCTGAGCGTTCACGTAACGCACGAGCTTCGCGCTCCGAGACTCCGAGTCTCTGCCTTACGGCTTCGTCGACGGCCGCGTCGCTCGCCCTTTCGATGTGACCTCGAAGGTCTTCGTACACTACACGTAGTGCCGTGGGAGTCACGTTCCCTTCGTTGAGCTGACCGCGCGTTGCGGGGTCCATACTCACGGACTCAAACGGGCTTACCGTACGTGGTAGCTGGCCGATCGCCTCGATATCCGGCGGGATAGATCGATCAGTCGCGAAGATCGCTTCTGCTGACAAGGCCACGTCGGCTTCGGCGTCCGCTGACGTTGGCAACGGTTGCCTGGGCGACGCGCTGGAATTCGACACAGCGTAATTCATAGACCGTCGTCTGTAGCGTAGCACGTAGCTTTTCGTTAACGTAAAAGAGCTCAACCTCGTTGGTTGTCGTTATGCTCGTAGCAACTTCTAGGTCGAGAGACCAGTGTGGAACCACGTTAGTTCTAGATAGCTGGTACGAGCTACGGACACGCTGTCCTTACGAAACGAAACGAGCAGTCCACCCGCTGGTGTTTGACTGTATGTTAGGTAGAAAGGTAGAGATAGGTTAGCGAGTAGACACGAGCGTCACGACGCAACAATCCACGTGAGGATTACGTTCGGTAAACGAGGTGGCACGTCACCGGAGGCGCTCTCAACCAAGCCCGGAGGCACTACACGCAATCAGCCTTACGTGCGGCGATGGGTAGGGAGTACGCAGCTCGACGGAGACGAGGCCTCGTTAGGCAAAACGTAAACGTAAACGTAGAAGTCAGTCGTAGACTAGAGCCGTTGCTCGATCGTTGTCTTGTCCCCTTTCCCTCCCGGCACGATGCCAATACCTATATAGCCACGATGGCATCGCTTTACAGTGTAAACACTGCTCGTAACGTCCCCGAATGGGAAGGGACCTTGTGGGTCACACGTAGGGACCCGTTGGTCCGTTGGCCGTTGCCAATACGTTCGTTGCACACGTGTGCCGGTTGCGCGCGCGCATGCGCCAGCAATGTTCGTGCATTGCTGTCGCCGGTCGTGTCCGCCGAGATTCGAATTCCGCGGAAAAACGTAAATATTTGCAATTTCGGAATTGCCACGTATACTACAGTTATTCATGCTGCAGTCGAAGATATCCGACCTGCAATCACAGAGTCCCCTTTGGCAGTTGCAGTTCAATCAACTATAGATGAGTTGGACAGTGAAATAGAGTGTGGTATGACTGGACTCCAAGATTCTGACGAAGGCGACGTTACAAGTACTGCGCGATCTAAACATGATGCAGACTTTGACTTGAGCGAAGGAAAGAGTATTCGGCAAGATACATCTACTCATTCTGCACCTACTCCTCATTCAGCTAACCCTATTGGACAGGCACCAGTACACTCCGACAAAAATGATTCACACACTTCAATATCTGTTGGTGACAAGATCGCTGTTTTTTTGGCCAGACGACGAAAAATATTACTCCGGTACAGTATCCAAGTACTTTCCACGCAGTGGAAAGCACAAAATTGTTTACGACGATGGACAATGCGAGACTCTTGATATGGACACCGAAATATGGAGAAATGATAGAATTGGCCAGTCGACATCTCTGTCTACCAATGAGATCCAAGTAGTGCCTGGCACTGAGCTAACAAGTCAAGAACGAGAAGCTACTCAACAGTACTACCAACGCTTTAATTCGAAAGAATTTTTATTGAATGATGCACAAGATTTACCCTCATTTGTTACACAAAATGCATACGAGAGAGAGGAAGACTCATTCAAGAAAACGGTACAGGAGATACATGTGTCAGAAGTTCCCAAATCATCTAACATAATCTCAAGCCATGTATTATACAAGGTCAAAACTTTGGATGATGGGTCTCGCCTAGTCAAAGCGCGTATGGCCCCTCATGGCAACAAAGACAGAGACAAGCATCTACTGCGAACAGATTCAGCAACTTGTCCGCCAGTAGGTTTACGGATACTCCTGTCCTTTTGCACTATGTTCCATTGGTGTCTTGTCAAGCTTGACGTGAAATCAGCCTTTCTGCAGTCTGGAGCCGCTCATAGAAACGTGTATGTCGTTCCACCACGTGAGTGCAAGAAAAGGATGTTCTACTGGCTGCTACTCACTGCCTCATATGGATTGGCCAATGCCAATGCCAAGTGGCAAGACCATAGTGATCAATTCCTTTTTCAGGTTGGATTTTTGCAACTTGCATATGTTCCCCAGTTATTCTACCTCACCTCCAACGATGAGTTGAAACTTATGGCAATCAAGGTTGTTGATGATTTCTTATTCGCTGGACAACGACAGGACCTGCAGAAACTTGTGCAGCGCACAAGCAAAACATACGAACTGGGTACTATTGTCTTTTGTCCAGGAACCTTCAAGTTCTATGGAATCGATATCTTACACGACAAAGATGGCTCAATCACCCTATCTGGCGATGAAAAGCTCTTATCTATCGAATCACTTGTTATTGATCGTATGAGACGGAAACAACAAAATGATATCCTTAATCAGATAGAGCTCACCGCATTCCGCTCGTTGAACGGCTCTATTGGATGGCTTGGTGTTACCGCTAGTCCTTTCTGCTCTTTTGCATCAAGCTACATGCAACAAAAAGGAAGTAACCCCTCAGTTCATGATTTGGTCTCTCAGCAAAACATGTTGAAATGCCTGAAGAAGCTGGGCAGCAAAATATCATACAAAAGGCCTAAATCAGGCACAACTGTGAAGCTTTCCTTGCTGGTTTTCTCTGATGCGAGCGTTCCATCCGAAACTGGACAACTAGGATTTATTGCTGGTCTACTCTTTGGCGAGCTATGTCAAGACAGTATCATACACGTACTCCATTGGTCTTCTGCCAAGTCCAGACGCCCTGTACGATCTACAGGAGCTGCTGAAACCCTCGCAGCCGGTATCAGTATTGATGAAGGCAAGATCCTTGTCAAAGCTTACGAGACACTGCTTCAAATGCCGATTGACTTGATCCTGTGTGTAGATTCAAAAGACCTCTTTGATACGCTTTCGACGTGTCATGGAGCCACTGACAAAAGCATACGCGGAGATGTCGCAGTAATCAGATACGAGTTTGAAACACAGAAAGTCAACAAAATCGTGTGGATTCCGGGAAAGTGCAACCTTAGCGACCCTTTGACCAAGTGGAACAGCCCACTCACGCATCCGTTACAGTTACTGATGTACACAGGCGAAATGCCGCTATCTTTCCCTGACGTACAAACGCGCCAATCAGATCAGCCTCTGGGTTAAGTCTCGAGACAACAAAAAAGGGTGAGTATGAATCAGGCATGTCAAGCTACAAACTGAACACGTGGCAGATGTTACTACGTGTGCTACCTATTATCCCGATCAGGTAACACGAGTCCACCAAACCAGTCCTGCTGCTTGCCACGTAATTAGTAGTTCAATGATTACAATTGTGGGTGGCAATTGCGTGTACAACTCTAACATGTGCGCTGCCCAATCCACCCACAATCGATAGCATTTAAGACGTCCATTGTAGAATAAACAGATGGCGGAACAAGGGACAGCAGGAAGAGCAACGACCTTGAGATACACTCTCCCGCTCTGCCTCATCTGACCGCTATTCGCCTCGCACATCAAGACAGCTACAGATATTGTGTAGCAGAAGGTGTCTTCGGTTCTGTTACAGACCTTTACCTTTAAAGTCCGTTGCCCGTTCTGGATCGGGATCTTTAGCTCTTCCCCATAGCGATCCATGAAAATGTCTTGTACACCAATGGCTGTGACAGCATCAAAGTTGTCAACAGCTTATGATGCAACAGCGCCTGCCGCCGCATACTTTTTATGCGAATCACCATCAAATCCGGAAATCGCCTTGATTTGAAGGGCACCAGCGGTCGCCATCAGCTGAAAGATTGCTGTGACGACCAATGGGACACGCCAGCAAGCGACGTATGCAATAATGGAACTTGGAAGGATTGCACTAGGCACATAAACAATCGCACCAAGGGTATCTCCGATAATGCCCTTCACGAGTGTAGCCGCAGTAGCCAGACGAGTGTTAAGTGCACCGACAGCATTCTTCTTGTCATCAAAGAATCCCATTTCCTGCTTGAGCAGGACTCTAAACGATTCTCTTCGCAACTTTCGGGTCAGACGATCACCGCTGACACTAAGCATGAACAGCTGGAAAAAGTTTCCAATGAAAACTCCACCACCAATGGCAACAAAGTACAATGACCATCTCCGGACCTCTGACGGCGTGTTGGTCGTGACCAAAACATTGATAACCTCGAAAAAAAAATGATTGCCATAACTGGGAAAGAGGCTCCAGCGAGAGCCTCATCCATGCAATTCGTCGACA
Source organism: Asparagopsis taxiformis (assembly GCA_030407315.1). Lineage (NCBI taxonomy): Eukaryota > Rhodophyta > Florideophyceae > Bonnemaisoniales > Bonnemaisoniaceae > Asparagopsis > Asparagopsis taxiformis. The sequence goes on from JALQPE010001975.1 coordinate 19,705, forward strand.
TGCTATCTGCGGCGAGTAGTCGTCCGATATCCTTCTGTGAAGACAACCCCTTCAGTTCGCGTAGATCACGTTCGTCGCGTAATTCCGTCTTCGACGCGACCGGAAGCCCTGCGAGATGCCCCATCACTCAGTCATGATCAGTCTTGTGCCAGGTTTCGGTTTTGGATGTCAGATACCAATACACCGGTAGAGAATGGCATGCAGCTTGTAGATCGTCTCCCCATACTATCCCGGCCTCTTGGTATCTCCCAACGTTTCTTGTACGTAAAACCCGAGAAGCATAACGATGGAAATCCAATGTACGTGGCGGCGACATCGTCAACAAATATTCTCGATGTCCACCATAGCTATAGTTTCATGAACGGTGTCATTTCACTTTCTACATCCCTCTTCACACAACGTAGCATGAAGGGATAGAGAAGAGTGCGCAATTTGGATAATGTTGTAGCATCCAACATTTTGTTGTTGTTGGCGTAATAAAATGGAACAGCGACCATAGGTCAGAGAGCTTGTTTTGCAACGGTGTTCCTGTTACAAGTAGTCTGTTCCGGCTGGGAAATTGCAATAGAGCTCGCCATCTCGACGAATGACTGTTCTTGATTGCCTACGCTTCATCGAGGACCAAGTACTGCCATTTGACGCGGTTACGGTATTTCTCATCCATTGTAAGTGTTTCATAGCTTGTGATACAAACCTGGAATTCAGAGTCGCGTCCATACATTCTTTTGTGGCTCCAGTACTTTCGAAGCTCATTTCGATCATTTTTGTGGCCCCAGTATGGCAAAACTTTCAATTGAGGGCAGAATCGCATCAATTCTTATTGCCAATTGCGCAAAGTTGCCTTTGGCGAAACAACTAAAAGTGGACCCCAGTTGTCTTCCATTTCGCATAGGTATGCGAGAAAAGATATAGTCTGGAGTGTCTTGCCCAGTTCCATTTCATCTGCAAGAATTCCATTGATTCCTTGATCGTAAAGAGAGACCAGCCAAGCAAGACCACGAAGCTGATAATCTTTCATTTTGCAATTGAGAATTGTTAGTTGGCGAACAGCCGCTACTTCCTTCTTGTCAGCACATTCTAGACCGTTTTCAGCGGGTAAGGTAACGTGCCATTTGCAGTAGGCATTGGTTTTGATCCATCTCCAATATCCATAGCATCCTTCTCTTCCTCGGTGGCGCCATTCATGTCATCCATTGCTTCGCGAGCTGCTGCTCGATTTGCAGCCGCCTTCTCAGATGCTTCTATAGCGACATTCTTGTTTTCCGTTGTCTCTGTATCAAACTTCTAAATTCGGGTTTGGTGTTCTTTCACTAATTCAGCAGCCTTTTCAGCGGCAATGCGCTTCAGCTCTTCACCATCTTCTGCTCCTGTGTGTGCGTTAATATCAGCTGCGGCTGTGTTTTTCACGGACTTGCCTGTTTTTCTTTCTTCTCTTCCTCTGCAGCTCTTTCTCGACCATCTTCTTCAGTAGTCGCCTTTGTCTTTGCTTGCAAAAGGAAAAGAAGGCCTCTGACTGGCCGAGCAAAAACTTCAATTTGTTCTTCTGGCGTTGGCCCCTTTCATCAGCTTCCTGTCTTCGATGCTCTTTAGCTCTCGCTATCAATTTCTCGCGTTCTTCTTGCCTCTCCTTGTCCTCTTTCTTCCAATAACCCGGGAAATCACGCAGGATACGACGCGCCCTTCTGTGGGCGTCATCGATGACTCGAACGCTGCGAAATGCATACTCCTTAGATTCTCTCGCACAGGCGAGAGCAATACCCTTTGGGGGACGGTTTTGGCCGGATATATAGTTACTACGGGCTTTGACAAGCTTGGCAATTTCACTGCATTTGATGGCCGAGCGATAAGCTGTTGTGTAATCAATGGGACGCTGCCTGGGACGTTCATCCTCTCTAGTGCGCTTCGCATTTCTTTCACCTATAGGTCCTGCACTGGCTAGTCGCTTCGCAGAACCATTGAGACCGTTATCTAGGCTGAATAAACGACCAGTAGTTTTGCGACCTCCCTTGAGGATCTTTTTCTTAATAACGATTGAACCGAGTTCGCCACCAATAGATCTGTCCTTTCGACCAGCCCTGAATTTGGATTCTACACGGTCGAGGTCTCGTTCGAATGCAATCAATACCTCATGGTCATCGAATGCGAAGGGGACCATTAAAGTCGAGCCGCAGATTCGCAGGGAGGAGACATCAGTCGGGTCATCATCCTTCACCCAGTCTGCGCGCATAGTGCGGGCTGCTAATTGGGGGTCAATGCATGTACGGCGTATTGTACCGGCATTGGACAGAGCACCTGTGAACATGGTGGAGCGGGCGCCATCAGCTTGCTGTGGGGCCGGCGTTGATAAAGACAACAGGTTGTGCCGAACTGTTGCAGAGTGAAAATGGACGTTTGGACGTGGAGGTCCTGAACAATTCATAAGGAACATTTAGATGCAGACTCATTTCAAAATGTTGAAGTGCTGTGACTTGAACATGATCACAGACAGTGCACAAGTGGATCAACTCCGGAAGGAGGTACTAAACTGTTTGCTGGACCCAAAGCGCCATCACCTCGTTTTGAAATGATTCGATTCATGAGTGGCGGTACGAAACCTGAAGAATTCATAGCAAACTAAACGTTGCTTCGCTGCGTACTCAACCCGCCAATGTTGTAATCTCTTGTTCGTGCCGAGCTTTCCTGTCTGTTTCCGCTTTCTTGAAATTAGCTTGCAGCTTCATCAGAGACGAAAAGAATTTTCGATATAGCGCCAAGAGATATGCGAGTTCCTCCTACGAGGTATTCGAATCGCATTATAATGTTCTCGAACTGGTCATAGTCTAGTACATCAAAAAAAATCGCCGATGTGAAGACGTGCTTGTATGCTTAGTAGATTACACATTTTCACCAGGAAAGAAATCCGCTGTCTGTCATCAACAGACAGGCTTAGATCGGCACATTGCATTTCAGCAGCAGAAAGACAAAAACTTGTGGTACAACTCGTCCTGTACCACACTCATCATATCCACCAATCGATGTTCGTTTAGGCTTTGGTGTAATGAGCAGATCGCGGGCAGCTCGTTGAGAAGTTGGGAAGCAATTTCAGATGGATTCGTTCCTATAACGAATCTTGGATTTAACGTGGGAATGTTAAACATGTAACAAATCTTTGTTCCTCTCTTCGCAATATCCTGTGACCTTTCTTGACAATGTTCGATACACTGTAGAGTTAGTTTAATGTTTGCCTATGACCAGAGTTCTTGATCCTGGTCAAAGTTGATCATTTCAGATGATGATCTGATATTGTCTCCTCTGATGATGGCTCTCTCTATTAGAGGGCATTTCATCTCCACTTAAATGTTGTTTGTGGAGTCAATGTTGATTGTTATCAACATTATCTATCCGTTTGTGTTATGTCTGAAGTATTCTATCTAATTATTTCAACGGTAGTTCAAGTTGTCTGTTATTTGCATTCTGCAAATATTTTGTAGCTTGTATTGCTTCAAGCCACAAATGGCTACACCGCCCCATGCTCTGGAACAGAGTATCATTATGTCATTTGCTTTGATCAAGTTGTCTGATGGCTTCTTTGGCGGTCTTCGTCCTATGTTTTGATAGGAATGTCTTCAATATTTCAGGAACGTCTTGATGTATGTTCTGTAGTGGCTCCCATGTGTGATCTTTTTGATCAGGTAGTCGATCCCATTCAACATAAATGTAGAATCTTCCCATTCTCTTCCTCACGTCCTTGAGATGTTTTATGTCCTCATATTCTGCCTCTGTATGTGACGCATGTCGTATGAGGTCTGGTGATGCATCAACACCATCCATCTCATTTCTGTATAGCATGAGCCTTACAGCGTGTACTCGCTGTGTTTTGTTATCGATGAGGCTTGTTACTTCATATACCCAATCGCTAATTATTTTGGTGATCCTTTGTGGTCCTTGCCATTTGAAAGATAGCTTATGACCTTTCTTCTGTGCTCGATGCACTAAAACAAAGTCTCCAGTAGTAAATGTGGGTGTAACAAGTTTCGTTTGCTTGTTATGTTCTATGATATGCCGTTCCCTGTTTCCTCTGACAAGTTTTTCCACATCTTGGTGCATCTTGTCGATACATCTTTGCAGCTCGTCAATGTTGACAACTTGTCTGCAGCGAGTGTATGTCATTCCGTCTCCTGTATCTTTTATATAACCAATTGTTCCTCTGTTTGGTTTTGTCCCTGTCATGACTTCCAGAGGGGATCTGTATGTTCCGTCCTCTCTTCTTCCGAGTCTTTGCAGTGGAGATTCGTTCATGACACGTTGTATGATGTGTACAATCGTCGGCCAGTCTTGAGGTGCGAGACGTAATTCGGAAAGCAGTGCAGATGCTGCTCGTAATACTTCTTTGCAACATCTCTCCACAGAACCGTTACTCCATGGGGAGTATGCAGTAGTGAAATGATGCTTGATACGATATTCTCTGGTCAAATGTCGTATGACCTTGTTCTTGAAGTGGGAACCTCTGTCGGATACAAATACATCCATCGTTGAGAATGTCTTTATCCACGACAGGGTTTGTTCAGCAACGTGTTCAGCCTCAGCTACTTTTGCAGGGCAAAGCCAGACGTAGCTTGATAGATTGTCCTTCAATATTAAAATGTACTTCAATTCATCTATTCCTCTTCCCATGTAGAGGTAGTCAAAGTGCAGGACGTGATTCGGTATTTTTGCCAGTATGCTATGTCCTAGTGGTCTGGGAACTCTTTCACCGTTTCTTGATAGGATGCAATGTACACAGTTTTGTACAAATACCTTGGTGTCATTGGTCATGTTATTCCAAAAGTACTGTTCTTTGAGTGTGCTCTCGGTGGCAGCAGCACCTCTGTGACCTCCAGTACCGCAGTGTGAAATGACAAGTAGTTTCATCTGCAATTCAATGTCATCGTCAGGAATCCATAATTTCTTTCTTATATTCATCATTCCATCGTTGTCTGCGTGAACATGTTGTGGTGCATGTTCTTTGTGGTGTATTTGTGATTTACGAATAGTTGAGATGTCAGGCCAGGTGAATGTTTCCTTGAATGGTGATTCCACAATGTCCATGCTTTTCAATGTTTCTCGTATGGAGCGTATTGCGGAAGTGCGCTTCTTCCTGTATCCAACAAGCCATCTAGTCATGATGTCTGCCATGACGTTTTCGTTTCCTGCTATGTGCTCGATGGTGTATTGAAATCTTGACAGATAGAGTGCCCATCTTTGAACCTTATTGACAATGTGTCTGCCAATTGTCGGCTCTATTGATAGCGGATTGAATATGAATAAGAGGTTTCGGTGGTCTGTGTAGATGTGTGTGTCATGTTGTCCAACCAATAGATAGTCGAGTTTTTTGAAGACTTGGTAAACTGCAAATCCTTCCTTTTCGAAAGTGGTCCAATGCAGTTCGTTGTTCCTGAAAGCTGAGCTGATGAATGCGAGTGGTTGGTGTCGTTGCGACATGGTGGGTTTTTGAAGTTCGTCTGCGTCACATTGTGTGACAACAGCAGCCCAGTGAGTATCAGACGCGTCCGTGTATATGCACGTCTGTTTGTTTGGATGAGGATGAGCAAGTTTGACTGAGTCGCGAAGACTGTTATGTAATGAAGTGAATGCGTTCACGTGTATGCGGCCCCATGACAGTCTAGCGAGAGGTATGCTTGCAATAGACTTTCGGGTGCGCTTACCAGCTAATTTGTATGCATCTTCGATAATTTGTTTGAGTGGTTCTATCCGGTTAGCAAAGTCCGGTATAGAATAGGACATCCATTGTAAGCAGTGGATGAACTGTGATAGTTCTCCAGCGTTCTCCGGTGTAGTGATGTTCTGTAGTCCATTCAAGTTCTTTGGATCAAACTGAACTCCTGCGGCGTCGATTATTCTTCCACACCATTTGATAGATGTGCTGTATAGCTCGCATTTTGTGGCAGAAACTTTAAGGTTTCGTTGACGGCATATTTGTAGAAATTCTCGTAGTGTCTCGAGTAGGCCATGTTCCGTGCTATGATGTAAGATAAAATCGTCTTGCCAGGCTTTGACATTATTTCTTAGTGATGCAAAGCATGGTTCAACTCTTGATTGAAAGTTGGAAGCGGAGTTTTTTGCGCCTTGTGGTGAGCGAGTTGGAGCAAATATACCTTCGTGGGTAGTGAAGCTTAGTACGTCCATGCTTCCTTCATCGAGGGGTAATTGCCAATATCCCGAGCAGAAGTCAATCGAGGCAAAATGTTTGCTACCTGCAAAGTCGGCGCACTCGCTGTCGATATGTGGCATGGGCCATCCGACTGCCAGAGTGGCAGCATTGACAGGTCTATAGTCGAATGCGATGCGATATTTCTTCGACTTTGGTTTTAGTACCAGTAGTGGTGCAGCAGCCCATGTGGCGTTGTAGTTAGGCTTGATAAATCCGTAGCTCTGTGCACGATTCAGGAAGGCAGTGAGGTATTTCCGTTGTTCAGGACTGTATCTCCTAGTTCGTGTGAGAATTGGTGTGGCATCTGAGGTGATCTGCACCTTCATTGGTTCCACGTCTGCTGGTGGGTCGTTTCCTAGTCTGATCCTGAATACATCTCTATACTCGCGCAGCGTTTCCCGCATGTGCTTATTGCCTGTATGAGAAAGACCGTTGTCACTTGACTTTATCACCAGTTTTCCAGTGCCATTTTGATATCCTCTTCCTTGTCTTGCCCAAGTTAGAGGTATATGGAGTTATCAATCTCACTTTCATCCGTTGTCCCTCTGTCGCAATGATATACGCCATTTTCGGACAGGAGTCTTGCAATGCTTCCACTAACATGGTTGTCATCAGGATGCAATTCATTCGCATCTACCGATCCATTGTATTTGTCGCACGCTGCTGCCAGGGCTTTCTTGGCGTCCAGGCCGAGTGCCGCCAGTAGTCCTCTGCTCAGCAGTGGATCGCTTGCATTTTGTGTTGAGACATACCAAGTGACATTTCGAATGGTGAGTGTTGTCGCGTGTCTGACGATTATCTGAATGTCCAATGTGACCATGTTGTCGCATTCGACAAATACGTTTTGCCCATTGGAGTCTTCCTTGACTGCCATTTCGAATTTGCGTGGCACGTCTAGTCGCTGTATCTGCATATTTGCATTTCCGGAGCGGAGAATGTGGAAGAGATCAGGTGGCATTAGATTGATACAGCTGCCGATGTCCGCGCAGGTTGGTCTGCGCTCAATTCCTGCAAACACTGTGTCAATCATTGAATTGTCTTCTGCCTGTATTCCTCTGACATGTCTAGTCAAGTTTCCTTCCGATGTCGCGTTTGAGCTTTCTCGATTCTTGCACTCTTCTTTCCATTTACGGATGATTCCGGGTTTTTCTTCCTTTGGTGTCATCTTGCAGTCTCGTAGATAGTGTTTCATGGAACATTTCTTATTCAAACATGCTGGAAGTTCGTTCATATTCTTCCCATTCATGCTGCTTCCGTGAGATTTGTAATCGCGGTTGAAGTTGTTTTTTCTATGGTTCCTTCTGGAGTTACTGTTCCTCCTTTGTGATCGGCTAGACGACTGGTGGTGTTTTTGGTTGGCGTTTGTTTCGGAATTCGAAATTCGTTCGCTCATTTCTTGTATGCTTTCTGCCTTCTTGGATGCATATTCCAGAAACTCCTTCCAATTCTCGCGCAGTTCTTCGTTGTATGTGAATGCGTCGGTCACGTATTCGCGCAGAGTCCGGGGATGAAAGCGCTGAGTGATGAGTTTGATAGCCATTTCTGTGTTTTTCTCACGAAAATCCTTATATCCTATCTCCTCCATCTTGTCTTCGAAGTCGGCAGCTAGTTGATACACTCTGCATCCGGCATCATCAATTGTCGTGTCCATTTTTAGGCTTGACACTGCATGATTGATCCTCCTTGAGCAAATCTTCTCTTCGCTTCTTGGACCAGCAATCTTCTGTATGCACTGCTTAATATGATCCCCAGTGATTCTTCTGAGATCCACATTTGGTGCTATGTCGTCGAAGTATCCAAATCCGTGCATGGACTTTAGAAGTCTCGGACAGAGTGATAATCGCATGGAAACTGGTTGTATTGATTGTCCATCTCTTTCTCTCAATGCGATTTCTAGTTCATATTGGTGCCTTTCCCTGAGAAATCTGACAGCGTTGGCTGGGTCGATTTTCTCTAGTTTTGGATGCGCAATGGGCTCAAATATTAGAGGAGCCCGGTTGTTTGTGGATTTGTTCCTGCTTCTTGTAGCTTCAGCCATTTTTGGCGTGATCGGAGGTGGCTCCGTTTTTCCTGTATGCTGCCGTGACAGATCAGTGTGTCTGTTCGAAATCCTTCCTTTTGGTGATTGTCGGAGGATGTTGATGCCTTATCCTCAACAGTGTTCTGTTGTCTGGTACGGTTTTTGTCTTGAAAGAAACGTCAGATTGGTGATGTCAAACTGAACAGTTCAACAAGTGTTAAGGGTCAAATGTTGAGAAGTTCCAGTCAACAGATATATATCTGTAACAAATCTTTGTTCCTCTCTTCGCAATATCCTGTGACCTTTCTTGACAATGTTCGATACACTGTAGAGTTAGTTTAATGTTTGCCTATGACCAGAGTTCTTGATCCTGGTCAAAGTTGATCATTTCAGATGATGATCTGATATTGTCTCCTCTGATGATGGCTCTCTCTATTAGAGGGCATTTCATCTCCACTTAAATGTTGTTTGTGGAGTCAATGTTGATTGTTATCAACATTATCTATCCGTTTGTGCTATGTCTGAAGTATTCTATCTAATTATTTCAACGGTAGTTCAAGTTGTCTGTTATTTGCATTCTGCAAATATTTTGTAGCTTGTATTGCTTCAAGCCACAAATGGCTACAGTCTGCGAAACTTAATAGAGAAGTCAAGCAAGAAGATACAGAAGGCACAAAGTCGTTACAAGGCCGATTTTGACAGGAGAATACGGCCACCTACAGAGGATATTGAATCTGGTCACTACGTTTATTTACGCCGTGAGACTGCAGTTGATGGTGTCAAACATAAGTAGCCCAGTTTCCGGCCCGTTCAAGGTTCTAAAGCGCAGTTCGCACACAATCGTCATCCTAACTGACGAGGGGTTGGAAGATGCTGTTTCCTTGGATCATGTGGTGTCAGCCCCACAATCGCTTCAAAGCTCACTCAGGCAGCCCCAACCCACCACAAATATTACTCAAGATGATAATCAAGATGTCGTTCAGTCCCCTCCGTCCGACACAATTATTGCCCCCCGCTCTAAACAAAACAACCCCTCGCGTTCACCATGTATGGAAGGGAACGACAAATCTCCTCACGAAGAAGCACGGGAGGAGGATGCGGAAAGGGAGTATACCATAAGGCACTTAGTCCGATATCATGCAGCTGAAAATAAGTTCCGCGTAAGATGGGAGGGATATAACGCGAAAGACGACACCTGGGAGCCCCCAGAACATATTCCCTTCAATTACATTCAGCGTTTTTTTCGCAAGCGAAAGAAACAGATCCCAAAAATCGTTGTTCAGGCACTCCCTGAGCATATCCGCTATGAAATATCAGTCCCGGTGCGCGCCAACAACTAGCTACTTCATTGACAGGTCGTGAACCTCAAGCACTTGCGTTTGTGGTTCACGCAGCGACGCGCTCGCTTCGGATAACGAGATGCCGACCGGTCGTGCGGAGAGACACGCTAATGTGTGAACAACGTCGGACATTAATCACCCGTCGCCAGGTCCCAGCTCTGCGAGACGGAACGGTCACGCGTCTTGTTGCCGCATCTGGTGTGCGATCCATACCCCGATCAGTTCTCCGAATACAGGCGAGATTGGTGGCGCTGTTATAAAGTCCCAGTATGCCCCGAAGATCGTCGGTCGTGTCGTGCAGTAGCCGTGCTGCGGATGTGTTAGACACTCGCGCATGTACGATACTACCGTCACCGGCCGTTGAAACGGATGCGCTTCACCAGCTGCGTCTCCAGCGCCGCTGCATCCGCTGATGATGTGCCCGTGTGACATCAACGCAGCACATTGCTTGCCGCGTACCACAATTGCCGCCAGCGAGTGCGACGCCGCGGATGCCGCGTGATGAAACAGCGCCTTTATCGTTCTAAATCCATTTTACAGTCATTTTCATCGCGACGCTTTTCCCAGTCGATGTCCTGATTTGATATATCCCGCCAATGCGCAGCGTTTATCACATACGACTGGTAGCCGTTCTCAAACAATAGTTCCAACTTCGACACGAACAGTGTCTACGCGACGTCGGTTGAAACGGGTCGATCGGCAAATGCTGCAAACTTATCTGTGCGCTCACGCAGCACCAAAGTTCTAGACGCCGTCGAGCTGAGAACTCATAACTACATTTTTTGCGGGACGCGTAAGCTAGTTCAACAACATTCGTCGGATTGGACTCGTCTGCAATGCGCCATGTTTTACTCCATTGACAGCATATTGTTGATGACGTTACCGAGTGAGCATTCAGGTGTTATGTGTTTGGTATCGATCGTTTATCGATCACGGTCGCACACGGTGTCACGGTTACCACTTCTGTGTTATGGAGCAGCCCGATGTAATGGAGTTCCGATTGTGTCGAAACACATGTTCGAAGGAGTAGACGAGAACGCTCCCCTGCTTCAAGCTGCAATTTGTTTCATCCCGACGTAACCACATCGGATGATTTGGAAGCTTGAAATCTGGAAAATAGAAGATGATGAATATTTCTTACACTGCACCGCGGATGATCATTCACGGGCAGAAAACTGCCAAGCACTAACTATCAACCATCTACCAAACAACCTTCGATTCGAATTCGTCCCGCACAATTCCTTCATGTCATGACGCACACACGAAAAGATGCGTTCAATTCAGGTCATCTCAGCCGGACGTATCGGCGCAGAGCGATTTGTTCAGCAGTTTCTTCGAGGACACGCGTATGGAACTGCTGATGGCGATATTCGACTGCAGTGTCACGTGTAAGGCGTATGCAAACTAGATATGCTTGCCAAATCTTCAAAGAGACGCACTGCCATGGCTATGACGCCAATTAACCAGGCCTCGCTCATGTCGCATTGTCTGGAATGCGTTCGACAAGCCGTTTGCAGGCGCATCTCTCTTCGTGACGTGTTTTCAACGCGCGGTCAATCTCGCGTTGCGACTTGTGGGAGTCCGGGACTGCCTTACAGCAGGTAGGCTTCCGCATCGTCGTCTTCGATGTTCTCTCGGGCGCAGTTGCGTTTTGCGTCGTTATAGGTGCGGTGGGCGCCAATCAACGAAAGTTGGCGTTGAGAGGCAAAGGGCATCGATTGCAAATTTGGCGCGAGTTCGGCTATTTATCTGCCGGTGAACATTTTTATATCACGGTCAACAGTCAATGGGATTCTTTGAATTTATGACCAGTTATCCAATTGTCGATCACACTGCTGCTGCTCCAATGTCGCTCGAACTGCCTCATGGCACTCACAACAGCGTCAATTACGCGTATGCAGGATTTGTATCTCTTCTCCTTTTCTGGTACTACTTCACCGTTACAGGCACCCTCGTTGTCTACCATGCCTGTAATCTCCTCATGATCCTATCCAACCCTTACATATGACGGAATTCCCTCCGCGCTAACCTACTCTGCGCGCACCGGAATTCTTGGCTCCGGCCGGCCTGAGCCGCCGCACCCAACCAATCCTATCCCACTGCTCATTAGTTCAATTCCAGTTCGCATGCTCATTTCTCAAACAATTTGGTCGATCGTATCAACTTTCGTCGCCTACTTCGCTGGTGAGAAATCTTACTGCACCCTCTCTGTCCCTGTGGATGCCTATTCTTTCGGTGTCATTAGTCGGTAATTCTCCCAAGGCTACCCATTGTCATTGTGGATTCCCTTGCATGCGACTTGTATTCCACTCTCCATTGTTCACACAGGTGGGATACCCCTTGGCTTTGATACTATGACAGCAAAGCGCATGCAACGGGGGCGCTTTCATTATGCGTTGATGCAATTCCATTTCCCCAATTCATCATTATGATGGCCACTTTGTTCAGATTGGGCAGCATCTTCATTGGAGTGGAGAATATCATCACGTTTACGGACGACATGAAATTAAAGATGACTCCCTTTTTATAAATGGAATGAGAAGGATTGAATCAATAGCATGGTGTTTGTAGCCATTTGTGGCTTGAAGCAATACAAGCTACAAAATATTTGCAGAATGCAAATAACAGACAACTTGAACTACCGTTGAAATAATTAGATAGAATACTTCAGACATAGCACAAACGGATAGATAATGTTGATAACAATCAACATTGACTCCACAAACAACATTTAAGTGGAGATGAAATGCCCTCTAATAGAGAGAGCCATCATCAGAGGAGACAATATCAGATCATCATCTGAAATGATCAACTTTGACCAGGATCAAGAACTCTGGTCATAGGCAAACATTAAACTAACTCTACAGTGTATCGAACATTGTCAAGAAAGTTCACAGGATATTGCGAAGAGAGGAACAAAGATTTGTTACAGATATATATCTGTTGACTGGAACTTCTCAACATTTGACCCTTAACACTTGTTGAACTGTTCAGTTTGACATCACCAATCTGACGTTTCTTTCAAGACAAAAACCGTACCAGACAACAGAACACTGTTGAGGATAAGGCATCAACATCCTCCGACAATCACCAAAAGGAAGGATTTCGAACAGACACACTGATCTGTCACGGCAGCATACAGGAAAAACGGAGCCACCTCCGATCACGCCAAAAATGGCTGAAGCTACAAGAAGCAGGAACAAATCCACAAACAACCGGGCTCCTCTAATATTTGAGCCCATTGCGCATCCAAAACTAGAGAAAATCGACCCAGCCAACGCTGTCAGATTTCTCAGGGAAAGGCACCAATATGAACTAGAAATCGCATTGAGAGAAAGAGATGGACAATCAATACAACCAGTTTCCATGCGATTATCACTCTGTCCGAGACTTCTAAAGTCCATGCACGGATTTGGATACTTCGACGACATAGCACCAAATGTGGATCTCAGAAGAATCACTGGGGATCATATTAAGCAGTGCATACAGAAGATTGCTGGTCCAAGAAGCGAAGAGAAGATTTGCTCAAGGAGGATCAATCATGCAGTGTCAAGCCTAAAAATGGACACGACAATTGATGATGCCGGATGCAGAGTGTATCAACTAGCTGCCGACTTCGAAGACAAGATGGAGGAGATAGGATATAAGGATTTTCGTGAGAAAAACACAGAAATGGCTATCAAACTCATCACTCAGCGCTTTCATCCCCGGACTCTGCGCGAATACGTGACCGACGCATTCACATACAACGAAGAACTGCGCGAGAATTGGAAGGAGTTTCTGGAATATGCATCCAAGAAGGCAGAAAGCATACAAGAAATGAGCGAACGAATTTCGAATTCCGAAACAAACGCCAACCAAAAACACCACCAGTCGTCTAGCCGATCACAAAGGAGGAACAGTAACTCCAGAAGGAACCATAGAAAAAACAACTTCAACCGCGATTACAAATCTCACGGAAGCAGCATGAATGGGAAGAATATGAACGAACTTCCAGCATGTTTGAATAAGAAATGTTCCATGAAACACTATCTACGAGACTGCAAGATGACACCAAAGGAAGAAAAACCCGGAATCATCCGTAAATGGAAAGAAGAGTGCAAGAATCGAGAAAGCTCAAACGCGACATCGGAAGGAAACTTGACTAGACATGTCAGAGGAATACAGGCAGAAGACAATTCAATGATTGACACAGTGTTTGCAGGAATTGAGCGCAGACCAACCTGCGCGGACATCGGCAGCTGTATCAATCTAATGCCACCTGATCTCTTCCACATTCTCCGCTCCGGAAATGCAAATATGCAGATACAGCGACTAGACGTGCCACGCAAATTCGAAATGGCAGTCAAGGAAGACTCCAATGGGCAAAACGTATTTGTCGAATGCGACAACATGGTCACATTGGACATTCAGATAATCGTCAGACACGCGACAACACTCACCATTCGAAATGTCACTTGGTATGTCTCAACACAAAATGCAAGCGATCCACTGCTGAGCAGAGGACTACTGGCGGCACTCGGCCTGGACGCCAAGAAAGCCCTGGCAGCAGCGTGCGACAAATACAATGGATCGGTAGATGCGAATGAATTGCATCCTGATGACAACCATGTTAGTGGAAGCATTGCAAGACTCCTGTCCGAAAATGGCGTATATCATTGCGACAGAGGGACAACGGATGAAAGTGAGATTGATAACTCCATATACCTCTAACTTGGGCAAGACAAGGAAGAGGATATCAAAATGGCACTGGAAAACTGGTGATAAAGTCAAGTGACAACGGTCTTTCTCATACAGGCAATAAGCACATGCGGGAAACGCTGCGCGAGTATAGAGATGTATTCAGGATCAGACTAGGAAACGACCCACCAGCAGACGTGGAACCAATGAAGGTGCAGATCACCTCAGATGCCACACCAATTCTCACACGAACTAGGAGATACAGTCCTGAACAACGGAAATACCTCACTGCCTTCCTGAATCGTGCACAGAGCTACGGATTTATCAAGCCTAACTACAACGCCACATGGGCTGCTGCACCACTACTGGTACTAAAACCAAAGTCGAAGAAATATCGCATCGCATTCGACTATAGACCTGTCAATGCTGCCACTCTGGCAGTCGGATGGCCCATGCCACATATCGACAGCGAGTGCGCCGACTTTGCAGGTAGCAAACATTTTGCCTCGATTGACTTCTGCTCGGGATATTGGCAATTACCCCTCGATGAAGGAAGCATGGACGTACTAAGCTTCACTACCCACGAAGGTATATTTGCTCCAACTCGCTCACCACAAGGCGCAAAAAACTCCGCTTCCAACTTTCAATCAAGAGTTGAACCATGCTTTGCATCACTAAGAAATAATGTCAAAGCCTGGCAAGACGATTTTATCTTACATCATAGCACGGAACATGGCCTACTCGAGACACTACGAGAATTTCTACAAATATGCCGTCAACGAAACCTTAAAGTTTCTGCCACAAAATGCGAGCTATACAGCACATCTATCAAATGGTGTGGAAGAATAATCGACGCCGCAGGAGTTCAGTTTGATCCAAAGAACTTGAATGGACTACAGAACATCACTACACCGGAGAACGCTGGAGAACTATCACAGTTCATCCACTGCTTACAATGGATGTCCTATTCTATACCGGACTTTGCTAACCGGATAGAACCACTCAAACAAATTATCGAAGATGCATACAAATTAGCTGGTAAGCGCACCCGAAAGTCTATTGCAAGCATACCTCTCGCTAGACTGTCATGGGGCCGCATACACGTGAACGCATTCACTTCATTACATAACAGTCTTCGCGACTCAGTCAAACTTGCTCATCCTCATCCAAAAAAACAGACGTGCATATACACGGACGCGTCTGATACTCACTGGGCTGCTGTTGTCACACAATGTGACGCAGACGAACTTCAAAAACCCACCATGTCGCAACGACACCAACCACTCGCATTCATCAGCTCAGCTTTCAGGAACAACGAACTGCATTGGACCACTTTCGAAAAGGAAGGATTTGCAGTTTACCAAGTCTTCAAAAAACTCGACTATCTATTGGTTGGACAACATGACACACACATCTACACAGACCACCGAAACCTCTTATTCATATTCAATCCGCTATCAATAGAGCCGACAATTGGCAGACACATTGTCAATAAGGTTCAAAGATGGGCACTCTATCTGTCAAGATTTCAATACACCATCGAGCACATAGCAGGAAACGAAAACGTCATGGCAGACATCATGACTAGATGGCTTGTTGGATACAGGAAGAAGCGCACTTCCGCAATACGCTCCATACGAGAAACATTGAAAAGCATGGACATTGTGGAATCACCATTCAAGGAAACATTCACCTGGCCTGACATCTCAACTATTCGTAAATCACAAATACACCACAAAGAACATGCACCACAACATGTTCACGCAGACAACGATGGAATGATGAATATAAGAAAGAAATTATGGATTCCTGACGATGACATTGAATTGCAGATGAAACTACTTGTCATTTCACACTGCGGTACTGGAGGTCACAGAGGTGCTGCTGCCACCGAGAGCACACTCAAAGAACAGTACTTTTGGAATAACATGACCAATGACACCAAGGTATTTGTACAAAACTGTGTACATTGCATCCTATCAAGAAACGGTGAAAGAGTTCCCAGACCACTAGGACATAGCATACTGGCAAAAATACCGAATCACGTCCTGCACTTTGACTACCTCTACATGGGAAGAGGAATAGATGAATTGAAGTACATTTTAATATTGAAGGACAATCTATCAAGCTACGTCTGGCTTTGCCCTGCAAAAGTAGCTGAGGCTGAACACGTTGCTGAACAAACCCTGTCGTGGATAAAGACATTCTCAACGATGGATGTATTTGTATCCGACAGAGGTTCCCACTTCAAGAACAAGGTCATACGACATTTGACCAGAGAATATCGTATCAAGCATCATTTCACTACTGCATACTCCCCATGGAGTAACGGTTCTGTGGAGAGATGTTGCAAAGAAGTATTACGAGCAGCATCTGCACTGCTTTCCGAATTACGTCTCGCACCTCAAGACTGGCCGACGATTGTACACATCATACAACGTGTCATGAACGAATCTCCACTGCAAAGACTCGGAAGAAGAGAGGACGGAACATACAGATCCCCTCTGGAAGTCATGACAGGGACAAAACCAAACAGAGGAACAATTGGTTATATAAAAGATACAGGAGACGGAATGACATACACTCGCTGCAGACAAGTTGTCAACATTGACGAGCTGCAAAGATGTATCGACAAGATGCACCAAGATGTGGAAAAACTTGTCAGAGGAAACAGGGAACGGCATATCATAGAACATAACAAGCAAACGAAACTTGTTACACCCACATTTACTACTGGAGACTTTGTTTTAGTGCATCGAGCACAGAAGAAAGGTCATAAGCTATCTTTCAAATGGCAAGGACCACAAAGGATCACCAAAATAATTAGCGATTGGGTATATGAAGTAACAAGCCTCATCGATAACAAAACACAGCGAGTACACGCTGTAAGGCTCATGCTATACAGAAATGAGATGGATGGTGTTGATGCATCACCAGACCTCATACGACATGCGTCACATACAGAGGCAGAATATGAGGACATAAAACATCTCAAGGACGTGAGGAAGAGAATGGGAAGATTCTACATTTATGTTGAATGGGATCGACTACCTGATCAAAAAGATCACACATGGGAGCCACTACAGAACATACATCAAGACGTTCCTGAAATATTGAAGACATTCCTATCAAAACATAGGACGAAGACCGCCAAAGAAGCCATCAGACAACTTGATCAAAGCAAATGACATAATGATACTCTGTTCCAGAGCATGGGGCGGTGTAGCCATTTGTGGCTTGAAGCAATACAAGCTACAAAATATTTGCAGAATGCAAATAACAGACAACTTGAACTACCGTTGAAATAATTAGATAGAATACTTCAGACATAACACAAACGGATAGATAATGTTGATAACAATCAACATTGACTCCACAAACAACATTTAAGTGGAGATGAAATGCCCTCTAATAGAGAGAGCCATCATCAGAGGAGACAATATCAGATCATCATCTGAAATGATCAACTTTGACCAGGATCAAGAACTCTGGTCATAGGCAAACATTAAACTAACTCTACAGTGTATCGAACATTGTCAAGAAAGGTCACAGGATATTGCGAAGAGAGGAACAAAGATTTGTTACAAGACGCGTTTGGAACCTGTGCCGGTATTGTTTTGTACCTAGATTTTCAGAAAGAGACGGAGTGTTTTCAAGAGACAAATGACCTGGTGGTCGTGATAGTACCAACTCGAACGGTGCCACCCCAGTGATTCGATGGACTTGGCAGTTATATCCGTACGTGACTGCATCACTGAATTGGTCCCAATCAGTGGCATCCTCGCAAACGTATCGGCGAAGGGCGGACAGTATTGTGCGGTTAAATCGCTCCGCTTGGCCGTTTGTTTGGGGGTGGTATGCGGAAGTGTAAAGATTGCGGACACCAAGGATATTGCATATTGTGGAAAAGTATTTCGATGTAAATTGGCCACCGTTGTCGGATAGTAGGTAGACGGGGGGGCCGTACACAAACACCCAGTTTCTGCAAAAAGCAGTGGCAACGTTGAATGTTGTAACAGTTTTGAGCGGTACAGTCTTGGTTAGTTTCGAAAAACGGTCAGTGATGACCAATAAGTATTTGTTGCCTGCCGGGGTTGGTCTAAGAGGCCCCAAAATATCAATAGCGACAAATTCGAGAGGGGCGGCTGCGGGAAAAAGCTTAAGGAAGGATGCGTGCTTGCGGAGGTTAATGCGCTCTTTGGCACATTCAGGACATCCTCTTACTGTGGCATGCACGTCCATTGCCATCGATGGCCAATAATATTGCCGGCGCAAGGTCGAAAACATGCGAGTTCCACCTGGGTGTCCACTCATGCGGGGGAAGTGAGCTAAAAACAAAACACGGGATCTTAAATCTTCAGGTACCACGATCTGTTCGGACTTGTCAACTGGTGACGTACGTACAAGTAGTCCACGTTTGTCTAGCTTGAAGGGACAGGTAACCCCTTTGTCTATAAGAGCCATTTTTTCACGGCAATACTTGTCAGAGTGTTGAGCATCCACGAAAGTGGTGATCGAAATTGGGGTTACTTCAGGTGATTCCACCGTAAGGATATGTTCCACAACCAATTCATCCAGTAAGTCCAATTCAATTCCATCCCAAGTATCATCAGCATCTATGGCGGGAATAGTCAGGGAATTTTGGGTTTTTGTGGTCGCTATCGAGTCGTCAGTGATAATGAAGCATGGTATCTCCATATCGACTTTAGGGCTCGATTCACCGTAAGTAGGCAAGCGACTTATGCAGTCGGCGATGGTATTAGATGCTCCTTTGCGGTATTGCACAGTAAAGTCGAATTCGAGCAATCTCAGTCGCCAACGTGCCAAGCGCCCACTTGCGTCCGACAAGTTCATCATCCACTTGAGAGCCTGATGGTCGGTGAACACCTCGAAGTGCGTTCCCTGTAGGTACGGGCGTAGCATATGAACTTCCCAAACAACAGCAAGACATTCTTTCTCGCCCACAGAGTAGTTTTTCTCAGCTGGCGTCAACGATCGGCTCCAAAAGCCGATGGGATAGCGCTTACCATCTTCCGGGTGAGTCTGCAACAAGCAGCACCCGATTTGGTATTCACAGGCGTCTGTGTCGACAGAGAAGGGGAGATCGGCTCGAGGGAGACGGAGGATGGGAGGGGAGATAAGAGCGGCTTTGAGGTTAGAGAATGCTTCCCTCTGCTCGCTTGTGAATGGATTCAATGTCGGGCCGATGCCCTGGCGTACTAGTGCGAACAGCGGTGCCGCAACGCGAGCAAAGTTCGGTACAAATCGGCGATAGACATTGCATAGTCCAAGAAACGACCGTAGATGCGTCTGTGTGGTCGGCTCGTGAAACCCCGAGATTGCGTCCGTATTCTTGGTAGCAACTTCAAGGAGGCCGGGGCGGATAACATGGCCTAAATAGTCTACACTTTCCCTGAAGAAGTTGCATTTGCGTAACTTCAACGACAAACCAGCTCCGCGCAATACGCTCAGGACCTCGTCGACGTGTCGAATGTGCTCTTCAGTAGATTTAGAGAATATGATGATGTCGTCTAGATAGACTAGACAGGTTCTCCAGCGGTAGCCCGCCAATAAAATGTCAATTGTCCGCTGAAAAGTTGCTGGTGTATTGCATAACCCAAACGGCATGCGACAGAATCGATAGGTTCCGCAGTGGCAAGTAAAGGTTGTCTTGTCACGATCCTCCTCGGCGACGCGGAGCTGCCAATAACCCGCGTTGCAGTCCAGAGTGGTAAGCCAGCGTGCATCTCCAAGCTAGTCTAAACACTCGTCCATTCGCGGCAATGGGTAAGTGTCTTTGACTGTAATATTGTTCAATTTCCTGTAATCCACGCAAAAACGAAGCGATCCGTCCTGTTTCGGCACCAGAACCACTGGCGATGCCCATTCTGATGAAGCGGGCTCAATAACACCGCTTTGAAGCATATCCTGAACTTGTTTCCGTTCGGCCTCTCGTGCTCTCGGACCTGACCTGTACGGTTGACAATAAACAGGCTCTGATCCTTCTTTTAGTTTGATGCGGTGCTCAGTGACACTTATTTCGCCAAGCTGTCCCTGCCACATATCCGAATATTGATCTAGCATCTCTCGTACTTTTGACTGTATATCGGCGGGCAAATGTGATAAGTCAATGGCATAGACAGTGGATGGAGGATTATCGTTCGACTCGGCTTGTTCAGTTGATTTTTCTGGAAAAGGCTTGCCTGAGAGTGAGGAAACCGAGGTATGGTGATTGAGAGTAAGTACCACATCTGTAGCTTGTTGATTTCGTAAATGTTGCGAAAAATCAGTCTCCATCCTTGTTGGGGTGGTGGTACGCTCTGTGCAACTTCCACTTGTACTAATATCAGCTTGTGTGGCCGGAGATACGCTCGGTTCATCATTCTCTGTTAGGTTGACGGTGATAATGGTTGCCGGTGCCGGTATTGCGGATCCAATGACTTGGCCTTTCGCAAGCTTTTGCGGACTGGCAGCGAAGTTTGCCACTCGTACTACACAGGCGACATTTTTTTGCATATGGATTACGCCATTGCTCAGCGCTATTTGGTATTTTGAAAATAGGTGGGGATTGGTCTCCATGAAGTGGAGACCCGTGACATCAGTTTGCACCAATACATTGACTTCCGTGTGGCTAGGCAACGTTATACTTGCAGCCACACGGATTTTTCCACTCGGCATCGCAGTTTTACGCATCAGTGGCGGCTGTGTACATGAATTCCGGGTCGGCGTGTGGAGGGCGCTCTTCCGTGTAATTTTTGCGAGGTCTCCGTTGACAAGGAGTACCCGCTGGTTTTGGGTTGAATAGATTCGACGTGCTCGTCCATATAGGTGGCGCCAAGAATGACATCAGCACCTAGTTTCTCCACCACCACAAACGGCTGGCGCACGGTATACTTAGCGATAGTTACCGTTAGATAAATTATCCCCAACGTTTTTAGCCTGTGATTAGAAGCGCTGGATAGATTGACGATGCGTCTCGTTTTGTTGATTTTTGGTTTGGCATCAGCAGGTAATAAATCGGCACGAATTAGGTTCGGGCCGGCTCCTGTGTCAAACACTGTGAGTCGGTCGATCTGTGTTTTTGCTGATAATCCAATTTTTGCGGTCACTTTATAGTTCCAGGCGGACAGATAGCACACATTGCTTTGCTCGTAGCTTTCCAAAGATGTGTTGGGAGGTAGGCCATACGGCAATGCCGTGTTTACTTGTGCGTTAAGCCTTTTCGGACTAGGTATGGCTGTAGCGGATGGCCTCTGTAAGGATAACGTGTCAGCTATGCCCGCCTCTGGGCGTTTTTCGCCGGTGGGTTTGTTGTTATGTATCCAGCAGTTTTCACTGTGCCTGAAGATGACGGTGGGCGGCGGAAGCGGTGGTCGCGCCTATTCCCAGAATTTGCCCTTGTCTGGCAGTACCTGGCGTCTTGCGCCCGGTTATCATGCGGTGCCTCTTGCGTTGGCCTCGAGTTCTGTGCAGATGTTACCGGCAATGAAAATGTTGGTGCACGTCCGACTCTGACTAGCCACTGCTTCTGTGAAGGCGTGAGTATTTCGTAGTTAGCCATCTGTATGACCATTATGTTTGATTCTGGAAATGAGGTGGAGAGAAGAGGACAGTTTGGCTTTCTGTGCCCAACCGCGAAACAGTCAAAACATATATCTGTTGGTTGGTTTGCATTGGAGGGCTTCTGGGCTTGTCTGTCGGATGATTTTGGGGCCTCCGACTGGCTGCTGCGGAAAACATCGGAATTGTTATGCCATCCTGTGCGGTTTTGGTTTGGATTCCATTGAATGGCAACAGGGGGGAATGGACCAGAAGGGTCTGAATTGACTGCCATTGACTCTGTAGGAGTTTGCTGCATGAAAGCTTCGTAGTCTGTGTCATAAGAAACAGAGCAACCGTTGGATGGCGGCTCCAATGTGGGTTGTGTGGCGAAGACGGCGTCAGCCGTCATTTCTTGACGCCGTGTCGCCTTGAGTCTCCGATCCACCCGGTGGGGTGGCATGGGAGCATTTGCATCCACCAACATGGCTCTATGAGCCCGGTCCTGTATAGCCCGCCTTGGGGTATTTGCAGACAACAACGCACGATTAGAGTCACCAATAGCCTGTGCACGTTCCACACACTCCGTGTAGGTCATTTGCAACTCCGCTCCCCTAGCTGCTTGTAGAAGTGGCCTAATATCACCCCTCACACCTCTAATAAACTTGGTTATGAGCTGTTGCTCAGAGTACACGTTACCACATACCCTGGCTTTGCGACGCAAGCGAGTACCATACGTCATTTCGTCCTCATTAGCTTGCTGACGAGTCGCGTCAAGTTCGGCAACAGCCTTATCAATATATATGTCCTTGGCGTACGTTCTTAATAGGTGTTGAACTGCTTGCGAATATAAGTGAAATCCGCCGAGCTGTTCGGTGCCAAGATCAAAGTGCGCTAAATAGTTTTCCCTTGCATCCCCTTCAAGAAAAGAGGGTAATAATAGCATCGCTGCACCTTCGCTAATATCATTTTCATCACATTGGCGTTTAAAGACAGCCAGAAACTCTAGAATTCCGATTGGGGTGCTGCCGTCAAACTTACGCTCACTAATCGAGTGTGACAGAAGCCTCCTGTATGCCCCAATATTGGCAGTAACAGTTCGGTCGACTCGAGCGTCGACGTTGCGAAGGCGATAACGCCTGTAAGATAGCACCCTGTTAAACTGTGTGTCTGATGAGCACAGCTCTTCTAGATCCCGTTCGTGAGGTCCCTTCCACACATGACCGCGTCGATTATGCGACGGATCATTTTCGCAATCAGTGCAGTAGCATTCCGGTAAAATAACCCTCATTTTCGGATTGCGTTCGTGGCGGTGTGCACGTCTATTCGCCATCCCCAAGCGTGTCATAGGCCGTTCTCTGTTGTCATCTGAACTTGAAGAGTCCGCTCCAGTGTATCAAACGATTTGAGTGTTTCTTTCGGGGCGTTTTGCATGGGTACCGTGATATTTTTAGCTATGCCATCCACCCGCTGACTCAACTCGATTACCTTGGCTTGTCCATCCTCCAGTGAAGTTATTTTCGCCTGTGCCTGATGTAGCGCATTACTCAGTGCAGTCACATCATCAGCGATGCGATCGACTCGTTCGACAGCAGGTACTTCAGACATATACCTGTCCATTAAGCCGTGTACTTCCGTCTTGATCTGAGCGGATATGTAGTCTTGCACGTGTTGCATTTTTACCGAAACGACTTCAGTGACGACACGATTTATGTTTTTCTCCAATTGTGTGATTTTGTCCATTATCCTGTCAATGCCACTTGGGCTAATTGCCGCGGTCACTGCAACGGGTGATCCCGGCAGTTCTGGCGCTGGTGGTGGGGCCGTTGTTTCATGGTCAATTTGTCGATTAGCTGCACCAGTGGTCAGTGGTTGTGGCCGTGTGAGAAAGGGCAGTTTTCCAGATTGGACGTGAAATCGTTCTCGGTATGTTACGACCAGATTTTTTAGCGTCTGCACGAGGGGTTTCCAGCCTTACGACAGATGGTGTATCGGCGGAAGGGGAAGGAAAACTGGAACCAATTCCCACATGTTCCAGTACCTCCGAAATTGTCGGATTGACGCGTGAATTCGCGTTAGTATGCGATGGTACCTGTGATTGGCCGCTCACATGACGAGCGCTATCGGATCCTTGGGTGACTCGTGGGCTCTGCCTTTCACGATGTAGTCGACGGAGTACCTGGGTGCGAGTCTCTCGCCTTGATCCATAACTTGATGGTGCCGTCGATGGGCGGCGCGGGGAGTCCATGGCGCAATAATGGCAACAGAGACAAAACCCGCGCAGAAAGTAGTAGTAAATAAAAGGTGAAACAAAGAAAAGAACGTTAGATTCCCGAATTCTAGGTCGAGAGACCAATGTCGTCTCGTAAGTAGCAATGCCGACGCAAACGTAACGTCAGACAAGAGGTTGGTAGAGCTAGTGGGTAGTTAGAATAGACACTAGAACCGGGAAGGTCACCGGCGCAGAGCCGCCGGAGCTAACGCTGCCTTCTCGCTCCGCGCCGGTTGTCCACACCTTTATTCAGTAAAATTCCGAAATAGTTCGGCGTCGCGCGAAAAGGCTAAAAGTTTCAAATTATCTCTAAAAGTCCAATTACAGCAATACTAGAGAGCTTACATGGCCAGCCTGCACTGTAAGGGTGATACAGGCTTACAGTATTCCCTGTTCTGACGTTCACTATACTACACACTCATCACATCGGACAGTTTCTGTGTCATCTTCACTTTCAAAGCCTTGCTCCCCGCCACAGCATCTTGACAGCACATGCGCTGCTCCTCATTGGAAAACAAATCACACCACGGACTTTGACGCAGTACGTGTCGCACCAAGTCATTCAGCAGATCACTCTCGTCCCTGTACGAAGGTGTATACGACTGCAGATTCTTGATGATATAGCCCGGAGGGGTAGCAATGTATCCTTTACCGTTCTCGCTCCAAAGTACCCCTTCTACCGGCTTTACCTCGATGGTGCGTCCAGTCTAACGTCTCTGCGTTTGTTCCGCTATAGGTTCCAACTCCATAGTCTCGTTCTTGCACCACTTTGGCAGGTTCTCCTCAACCGCCCGGAGAACTCCAAGGTATTTCACAGGAATGGCTTGCTGTATCTTTGACTTACCGCCGCCGTGATCACTGCTCCTACCTGTTCTCGCATTTGCAATAAGGCTTGCATTTTCCGCCTGCAGAGTCTTCACCTCAGCCTCCAACGCAACTATCTCTGTGGTGAGCGCCTTGTTTGCTATGTCCTGGCTGAACAATTTTCTTTCTAGCTCCGCGATCTTCTTCTTCTGCGCATTGATAAGACTCGCCATGAAATCAATGGATTCCGGTGGAAGCATCCTCTCTGCCCTCACCTTCCCCCATCTCGCACACCATCGGGAATATGATGTCCTCGATCGGCAACAACCGGTCCCGGCGCTACGCGCATATTTGGCACCAATGACGGTCTGTTGTGACAAGGCGCGCACTCTGGTGCTCTCTCCCCTGAGTACCACCTGTCCGCCGATGATGGTTGGCCTCCTGTGAACGTTGCTGAGGAACAACACCCCTTGCATCCATCCTCGTGTCCCTGACTACATTGCCGGCTGGGGCTGTGGTAATCGGTGTAGGTGGCGCAGCGGGTGTCACAGCCTCCAGCGTCTCGGGAAGCCGCGGCTGGGAAGCCGCCCATACCACTTCCGCAGCTGCCGACCCGATAGGAGCTACCTTTTCCATGGAACTCTGCCGCAATGCCAACATATTTTGAGCCACGATCATGTCATCATCATGGTTTGCACTCTCCTTGCGGGCACGCTTGCTTCGGCCAGGCCCCATATCTCTCCGCGCCTTTCCCCCTTCCGCAATTTCCGGCTGCGGATCCTCATTTCTGCGCCGCTCCGTGTTGCGACTACCGGACCGCGTTTCAGTGCTGCCGGCAGGCCCAGACCGTTTCTTCGCGCGGGATAGTCGGGCGCTCGATGCAGCCGCTGTTGACCGGGCTTTATGGAGGCCTGGAGGCTTCGGAACTTTCTTCCCCAAACGCGGGGGCATACTATGCCTATGCATTTGTAATGAAACTTTCCCCGAAGCGATGGTACAATCGGATTGCACGAGATACAAAAAGATTTCTGTGCAGTCTCGGTACCCACAACGGTCTGCCCTGAACGCCAGGATAAGTAGCGAGGTATACTTCAATAGCGGAGGATGCATATATGCCGTATACGGCAGGCAGGCAGTCATCGACAGCATGTAGTGTGTTGCAATTACAGCTGTAGTGCAATGCCACTTGGCGAAGCGCTTACAGCTAGGTGTTTCACCTCCAATTTTGGGCACTTTACCCAATTCTTTTAATTCTCAACTATTTTGGACTATCTATTCTAACAGCAGTGCAATCACTGAACACGTGGCACGTAACACCAGTGATACACTGAATTGTACACTACACCTAACAGTTTACACTGTATTTACAGTGTGCCAGCGCCGCCGGCGCACCCGTCACTTAGGGTTTTTCGAATACCCCACTGTATCAGTATTTAGCCTACCTATTGGACACCAACCATAAGTACATTTAGGGCTACAAGCCACATATAACTTAGTATTTAACTAGAGGCGAACCGCCATGTCCTTTGATTGTAAAAGCCAGCCGGAAGCTCGGTGTCCAATCTACCCCCAGGGTGCGTTTTGCCTACTGATTCAGTGTGCTTCTCCCTTGGCAATGATGCTTGGCACTCTTCCGGTGTCCCTTTCCGCTGATTCAGCTTCTCAATGTCGGGACGCTGTATCAGCATTGCCCCTACCACGCGTCACCGGTGGTGCGCGTGCCCCCCAATCAGGTGTCTTCGGCCGCCTGGTTCCCACCTGGAGGTATGGTTGCGAGCCACTCCCAACTTGCGTTTCGCAGTCTCATTGCAGCCTGCTTCGACTTTGGCTATAGTGTCTGGCCTGCTTCTGGAACCCATTCCCCGCTGTATCAGCTTTCTGTCCTGGCCGTCGTGCGGGTTCAGCAACCCCCCCCCCGCCGCCGACCAATCGGACTTGGTTATTGATGTGCTCCCAACTATCGTTTTGCAGTCTCATAGAAGCCTGCTTCGTCTTTGGCTATAGCGCGGACCGCGCCGACCCTGGTCACTCTATGATTCAGTCTTTGACTGGTTATTCTGCTGGATCAGCTTCCCTTTCCTCGATACCACGCGTCACCGGTGGTGCGCGTGCCCTTCGATCAGGTATCTTCGGGTGCCTAGTGCCCGGCTCTTGAGCCACTGCTCCTCTCCCGCTGTACCAGCGTATCGCTGTATGCATCGCTGTACCAGCGCCCGCCCTATCCTATAGGGCTCCCCCTTCTTCTTCCCTTTTTGCTTCTTATACAAGTCACTCATCCCTGTTGTACCTTGTGTCCTCCCTTCTTCCCTATTAGGGTTGGTGAACCACCATCCTTTCGGTGCACCACCATGACTCACCATGTGACCCCAGGGTTCTAGACGGATCGTCTGTGTGGCCTTACAACCCACACTAAGGCAGGCGATTCGCCTTTGCTCTACCACACTCGACTCGAGCCTGACTACCGAGACAGGAGGGCTCGAACACCTCGCGGTGGCTCGCCGATTCGGCTTACAGCCAAGGCTGCCCGTTGTCGAATCGACCAAGCCATTGCACTACAACAGCTAGGCAACTTTTTGGGGCTGCGGCGAGCACGCCTATGGCCCCCTCCTGAAAGGTGGTTTGTCCCAAACCACTATCTTCTCCTGTTATCCTAATTGTAGGTTGGTGTGGAAGAGTTGGATGATCCGTTGTGGGAGGTTCCTGAGTAGGACGTGGTGGGGGGCTCGCTTTGTGCTTTTTGTTGGCCGCTCGGCGGTTGGTGTTCTTCTGTACTCGGCGCGAGGGTGTCTGCACCTGATGGGGTGGCTTGCGCATTAGCGGGGGTTATGCAAGTGATGGCGTTGGTTCCTCTGTTGGACGCGGTGCGAGTGCAACTCTGTCGAGGCTAACCTTTTTGGTAATGCCGTCACGATCGATGTAAATAGTCCGCCGTCCGGTACGGATAACCCTGTAGGGACCTTGGGCTCTCGGAGTTACCTTGTTCCGTTCGCGGACTTCTGTATTGTCCAGGTACACATAATCATCCTCAACAAGGTGGAAATGTTCGATTCATAGTCCGACGGTCCCTTTTTGTTCAGACTATGGCCCTCATACCGCGAAGGACAGTCTGTTTTCCAATGTATGACTTCATTTTATAACGAGCGCTGGGTGTAAGGAGCGGAGTAGACAACTACTCCGCGTTCAAAGTGGTAGACATCCAACTACTTTCCTTGTACAATCATTGGCTCAAAAGTAGTGTACCCTCCCTGGAGGGGTATTATGGAACACTTAAGCACATTTTAAATGATAATATATCGAGAACTCCATTCTGGAAAGAGATACCATAACGGATATGAAGCGTGGTGTTCCCTCGTTCGATTGGCACCAGTTTCTACGATTAGATTTGAGTCACCACCGAGCTTTCCATCAAAATTCCCTCCTCTTCCAGCACCTCAATTCCGTCACAAATTGGACAATTTTGGAACAAGTTTATTCCTTCATTCCATCTGTTGTAGCAGCATCTACAAGCTCTATTACTACTTCTGCTATAAACTGGCACTTTCGAATGCCAGGTGAGGACTTCTTCAACACTACTCCACATTCCGTTTCCACCATTTTTGTCTTCTTGCCTCTTCTCTTCCCATACAAAACAGCCACTTCCCTTCCTAGACGCTTCGCCCTTTCCCTGCGCTCCCGCAGTAGTTTATCTTTTGTGACTCTTCTTTCCTTATCTTTCCTGGACAGTAGACGCTCCTTATGCTTTTGAGACACCGTCTTCTGTCTTTTTTCTTCTTTTTCCTGTCTGTCCTTCTCCTTTGCTCGCCTACGGATGTCGGCATCTATCTTTGCCTGTTCAATACGCCTTAAACGAGCAAATCTATCATCCTCCCTTTGCCTCTTTCTATCCTTTTCCTCTCGTTTTCCCTTTTCGATTACATCCTTACGCATTTGTATCCTCTCTGAATGCGTAACCCACTGTGCTGGCGCGCCAGCATTATATAAAACTCGCTTCTGTTCGCACATTGAAGCATTGTTAGAAGTAGCTGAAGAAACTGTGTTACTTGTGTTAGCATCCAAAATAGCTGTAATGGTTTCAGAGTTCCGAAGAAGATTAGAAAGCTTCTCAAGCTTAGAAGAGGTACCAATCGAACTGCTCATTATATTTTGCACCTCTGATATGGTGGCAGAATCAGCTATTCTTTTCTTCACACTCGTAGAACGTGTAGATGGACCAGTTGTACCACCAACCATTATATCTCGTTCTATACAAGCCTTGAAATCTTCCTCTTGCCGTTTGAATTGCACCGCGAAGTCCCTCTTGAACGGGAACAAACCTGTAACATTGAATGAATTAGTAACATTTTTCGTTCCAATGTTTCTCCAAGCGTAGACAGCGCATGCAAGATTGAAGTTAACTTTGGTAGTGTCAACGTGTCCTTGGCGGCAAAATTCGTCTCGTATCTCTCTCATACAGTCATGGAACCGTTTGTTAATTAGTTGATCACAGGGCTGTAAGAAATGAGAAGTGTTTGCAGCGTTGACAATGCACTCAATATTCCTTTCCACACACAACTCCAGCCACTCAATGCTTTTCCTCGACGCATGGAACCATGGCCGTCTAAGCACAGCAGAATCTTCTCCTCTTGAGAAACAAATCTTCGTGCGAACGCATCCAGATGCCTAACATAGGTTGCCAACAAATTACCTTCCATAGATCCATTTTTTGAAACTTCGATCACTCCATCTCCAGGAAACCAGCCAGGTTTCGTAAACGGAAGTATGATACCATGCGGTTCATCATTAAAAGAACCTGTAACAGGTGCCCACCACTCTGAATTGATTCGCTTACCAGCTACAATGAAGAATGGCTGTGCAATTTCCCCAGAAGCTGAAGCTGCGATAACTGCAGTGATATGTTTTCGAGCGGAGTAGCTAGACTTCACGGCATAACTGCCACCGCTCCTCTTGCCTGATGCTGTGAATCCTCTTTTCAACTTTCCAAAAGTACAGTCCACTGCAGTCTCATCCATGTTCCAAATTCTTTTTGGATCATCTAGTAAACCATGATGAGAATCTTTTACGTGCTGAACTGCTGCAAAGAATGTCTCCACATGTGAAAATGATTCAGCAGCTATTTTAGCCGCCTCCTTGTTCTCGATCTTCTTCTATGCGATTTCATCAAATCGTGCCCTGTAAGCCCGAATGGAATCGTCATGTGGAATTCCATTCTTCCACCCGTTCCTACCGTCGGCAGAAACTCTGGATAGAATATGTCTAAAAGAGTCGCGATCAACTGTGATACCTCTTTGCGCAGCTAGTTTCAGACGTTCATTGATTAGAGCACCTTCGGAATCAGATATTACTGGCTTTCTCCCAGGGGTTATAGTGTCACTCAACATTAACTGCAGCTTATCCATATTGCCAGATTCAATGAGCATTTTCATTCGATGAATCGTAGCAACTGGAACGGTGGTTTGGCGGTGAATCGAACGGAGGGATTGTCGTTGCCGCAAGAGAGCAACAGCCATTTGGCGATTACTAGACTGTTCTTGCAATTGTTTCGCTCTTCTTTTCCGTTTGTGAGCCTGTTTCCGCATTGACATAGGCGTATTTGAACTCAGAGTAGTAAATCAGCCTTGCTTCGTTGCACCCACCACGAAGGTAGATGCTGAAGTCCAAGTACTAAAAGCCACAAAGGTGTCGAAATGGTGGGAAAGCTCGTGGGATCTATCTATGCGCGGATGCATGTCTGTATCGCCCACGATTTATTTGGCGCGAAAATGTTCCAAAATCACCCAATTCTCATATTACCCCTCCAGGGAGGGTAGTCAAGTGGTGTATCGTGAAAAAGATTTTTATTTTTAGGAATGGCTCTAGACACAGCGGGTCCTTTAAGCCCTCTCTGAAGCAGTGTCAATGCTGGAACCAGGTGGTGGAGGTTGTTGGAATGTTCACATCGTTCAGTTTTGGTGCACACGCTTTTATTAGTATAGGTCTACTGGACATAAAAAAATGGTACATAGACACTCTTGGTAACTTGAATTAATAAGCAGTTTGCGACTGAAATACTCTTTCGTTGCTTTATTAGGGATTGGTTGAAAGAAGTGGTCTGTAGATGCGGTCTGGTAGGCTATTGTGCTCTTCAGAAGAGCCTTCTTCGTAACGTATACAATAGGAAATCTTCTTCTTCGGTAACGTTCAGCACGTGATGCGTCTCAGCACAAGGGAGGCAGCTATTTGTTTTTCGGCATAGAAAACATGGTTTCCATCATCATCAACTAAATTAGTAAGTGATTCATATAGAATATCTGGATAGGGAAATAGTTTCCGATTGCATTTCGTTGCATGTGCACCTCAACAATTTTACGCAACTTTGAACACATGTTGAGTCGACTAGCTTCCACATTTCGTAGTCAGAGGAACAGAATTGAACTACACGGAATGATTAATGATAGTGGAGTGTTGTTTGGGTAGGTGATTGAGTGGGTGAGTAAGTCGACGGTAGTAGGGCTGATATTGCGTAAACTGTTTGTTTGTTGGTTGTAGTGCGAGAGAAAATTGATGCGAATGCGGGTGGTGGAAAATGTGACATGGAGACGGTAGGTTTGTTCATTTACATGTTATCTGCATTTGTGCATCTTACCCCGTACGAATGTGTTGTAGAGGGAAGGTTGAAATGTTTACTACAATTTCTGCCTAAACATATGTAGATATGTTTGGAATTAGATTACTCATATCGTATCACACCACATTACATTACTTAACATTGTAGCGTCTATCCGTACTTTCGCTCATCTTTTTGTCTGGTACGCTGGATGCACTGTTCTGGCTTGATTACAAAATCATTTCACCGAAATTACTCCGTTTCACCTGTGAATGTATTCCTTTACTCGCTATTACTTTGCAAATGCACTACAATCCAATATGATCTAGGAGTCTTGGTGAGAGCTAGCAGCGGTGTGATGTCTCGAAGAACAGGACATTACTGAAAGTTGGGCGGCCAATTTTTGAATAGACGACTCTCATCATGAGAGCGGGGTAGGATGGTTGTCGCAAGGATTGTTGTTACTGGTGAAACGTTGTTTATTGTAATGAAATGTATAGTGATTTGGTTAAGCGCCAGTAGATGTACACACAAGTTGAGCTAGCTAGGCAGCTGTCTTGAGCTAGAATAAAAGTATAATGGAGTGGAGCCAACAAAACTGGTAATGTTCACCGACTCATTGACATGGTCAGGTGACCAGCAGAGAAGGTGGACAGAAGTGAAAAATGCGTGCACATACACCTACTCACACATACCAATAAATTTGCATACCATGAATAATAGAGTTATCATGTCACAACAGTTAGTCTTGTGCTCTAGAAATGCACCTCTGAAACTATCAATCCATGCCGTGTTTACACAGGAACAGTGCCCGGATCAGCAGAGTTGAAGACAGACAGGAACACACAGTCCGTCTTGCTGATGCACTCCGTTTCATGAACCAAGCCCTGCGGGAACACAGTAGATTCGCCTGCTCGAATAACATTGGTCACCGTTCTGACCTCACCGAGACCCTCAAATCGGAACGAAATGCGGAATGTGCCCTGGAGGGCATTGAGCGTCTCGGTAGCGCGAGGGTGGTAGTGGGGAATAAACGGCTGGCCAGCTTTTAGGAACACACGGACAATGGTGGACTGGACGTCGGTGGCAGCGAGGGCGGGGAAGTTATTGAGATCTGCAATGGAAACCTTGAAGTTGGGGGTGTTGACCTGGGTAGCGCGGGAGAACTGGATGCGGAAGTCACGGTTTCTTAGGCCAGAGCGCACAGCCGGGGCAGTGTCGAGGCCCAGACTGGGAATCGAGGCGAGGGAGAGGGAGATGAGGCAGGAAAGCAGGGCGAGGAGGGAGAGTGTGTTGAAGCGAGCCATTGGAGCGGAGTGCAACGGGATGAGGAAGATGTGTTGGGGATGAGCGGGTGGATGGATGGCTGAATGCTGTAGTTGGATGGTATGGTGATGACAGAAGTGTGCAGAGAGTGTTGGTGTTGCGTTTAAATGCTCGGGGAACGAAGGAATGATAGGAGGTAGGACAGGAGGAGGACCGTGGAACAAGGAGCGGGGGTTTGTGTGAGTCTAATGCAGTGAATTGATCGTGATCGGTGCATCACGGCAGGGTCGGTGCAGAGATGGGAGAGGCCATGAATTGCGTCGCTGTAGGAACCCAATGACGTCACGTCAATGACGCGCTGGTTCGGTTAACGGACTAACGCAGGTTTGGTTGGTGTCATCAACCAAAAGCTCACCAAGTTGGTGAGCTATTTCGGACTGGCACTCGCCAGAGAGGCACGGTGCGGAGAGGAGCACGCACGCACCGTGACGTTCATAATGGACCGAGCGGTGCCGCTTCGGCAGATGGTCCTTTTCGATGACCGGTTCATTTTTCTTCAAAATTTCAAGAACTGTATGAGTCCTTGCTTCATAGAACACGTAATGGAATTTCATTCCACCCACGTCATTGCCCCGGTACGTTTGGCGTCCCGCATCTTCACTGTAACATCCGGACAGTAACGCAGTAACGTACTGCATAGCATGGTCCTCTGGAGTAGCTGATCGACGTGATTTGGTGATGATGGAGATAAGGTTTGCAATCAGAGATGCGCGAAATAGGATTTCGGTAAACCCCAGAGGTTTGGGAAAATGCTGCAGGAAACCGACGACTGGTATCGACAACAAGTGACAAGCAGTCGAGCTGTTCCAAGGCTATTGTCAGTATCAATGAGGACAATACCCAATGGCGCTGTGCCTACATATGTGCCGATGCCGGAACATTCTAGGTCTGTGTACTTCAAATCCCCATCTCCAACAAGTTTTCGCAATCAATTTGAGCATGGCTGGATCGATCAGCTCCTGTAACCGTCGCCAATTGTGAACTAGTAGCAGTATTCCATTATGATGTATGTGTATGACAGGTGAGTTTGATTTGTAGAAATGAGTGTTATTAACGGTTTAGACTGGGGATACGTGCATGCTCAAACAGGGAAGTAAATGGATTCGGGGGAGATGTAGCGCAGAGAATGCTGAGATAGGCCAGGCTGCGGTGATACTAACAGCGTTTTGGTGATAAATAGAAACGAATAGACTTCAATGTGATGTGAATCACGCTACCTCACGCACGATTTCACCAGTTTGATAACGCTGATGTGCTTTAGGATAGGCGTCGCTGGAGAACTTGATATCGGTGACATGAGAGGTTCTGCGAGAAATCATTGTTGACTATCCGAATTTGCAATTTGCAGGCGGATTGATTCTGGGATGGGCGATAAGCTCAGTGCCTCAGCTGCTCTGAGATCAATGGGATGCAATGGAGTAATCGAAGTGGAGCAATATGAATGGGAGAGAAGGCAGCCTTGAAACATTGCACTGGAATATGGAATCACTCTCGCCAAGTGTGTGCAGTCGAAAAATTGGATTAGATGCAACTTGGTAAAGCATGCCTCCTGAGTGTCTGATTCAAGCAGACAGATTGTGCAGCGTCGAGGTATAGCAGACATGTGCAAAGTAATGTAGGACAGCGGTCCAGCAGTTTGGAGGAGGCACACAGCCAGCGGCGGGTGGATCCAATTTAATTTTAAAAGTCAAATGACGAAAAGTTGAATCACCAGTGGCGATGTGCTCATAGAAAAGGGAATGAAAAGATCCCGATGGAAGAGTACAGGAGTATGACAAGTGGATGAAGGAAATGTGAGATCAGGTCGTAGTCCCATTTCATTGGGTGATGGATACATGATTTTTCATATTTCTTCCAGAAATCGGAAATGATTGGCTTACAGGCACTTGCGGACACCTTCCCTTGCGAATATTGCTGGAGAGTGAGATTGGGCACATCGTTAGATAGGCTACTGCACTCTACTACAAGCTGTGGACTCCTCATACGGGCATTTCTACCTCTTATTACAGCCTCCGGGAACGACACTCCAGACAGCTGTTTCTCGACACCGAGTCCAGTGCCCTACTTACGCGACCGCATCTTCAAGAAGCGGTACGTGCAACGCAAACGGTTACCTCCTGTCTCTGCGGCGAGGGAGGCACGTCCACGTTTATACGTATGAGTCTACCGATGTAATTACGTATGATGGTCTTTGACAGTGCGACACGGCCAGAAACAATCCCAGTTCGAATATTTATTTCTCCTATTAATCAACACAACAAGATGTCCATCGGCACACGTGTGCAACATTTCACGCACACATCATCTCACTGCCCTTAATGATCAAACGATCTATAATTTTATTTCTCCCCAACACACTCACGACCAATCTCCAGTTTCTCCACCAGTCCTCTAACGTGCCACGCACACGCAGTCATTCTACCAGTCGCTGAGCTGATGGACCGCGGCTGTGGCTGTGGCTGTTTCAACCACCCAATCAACCTTTGCATCCATGAACGATGTATTCGTGGTCCTCTGCGCGAGGACAACCGACTCATCGATATGGTGATGGGCGTAACAAACTCAGCGAACGACCGATCAGTTGAGCCAGTGATGGGGCTAGTGAACGAATGAAGACAATTTGGAGCGAGCGCACCTTACGTGCGCATGACGTGGTAGTAGTGTGGGCGAGATACTAGCTGGGTTGTGTATATAAGGAAGCTGGGAGTGTCGGTGTCCACATCAATTCGGCGGTCACACTCACATTTGTTGTTGTTGATCAAGTGCACTAGCTTAGTCAACTGGGTTGCTCGGTTTGTTCGTTTATCTGTTCGTTTGTTTGTTTGTTTGTCCAGTTTTCGTTGTTGTTGTGTTGGAATGATGTTTTCTCGCATGATTTGTTCTGTGTTTGTGGCGGCTGTGCTGGTGGCAGGTTCTGCTGCGATCGAGGATCTTCCGTTCCCTGGATGTCGGGGATCTGCGAAATACAGGGTGACGTTCTTCAACCTGCTGACCGCGGAGAATTTCGGGGATCTGATCCCGTCCGATGGGCTGGTGTACTCGCCGCTGGCTGCGTTTTCGCACTCGAACCGACAATCGTTTTTCACGATACGCGGATTTGCGAACGGACCTGTTGAGCAGGTGGCGGAGACTGGAGTGAACACCCGAATTATCCGACTGGGACGACGTTTGCGACGACAGAGGCGTGGCGTTTTGTCTGTCGTGGATGCGGGTGCAGTGACGATGCCTGGCAAATCGACTAGCGTGATTCTGAGGGTGGATTGTGCGCATCCGTTTGTGACAGTGCTGGGAATGATTGCGCCGTCTCCGGACTGGATTGTGCAGATTAACAATCGTAACTTGTTTGATGTGTCTCGGGGGCGATTTGTGAGGCGGATGGCTGGAGATTTGATTGCGTACGACAGTGGAGTGGACGATGGGCGTGAGTTTACGCCGCCGCTTGATTTGTCGCTGGACCTCCGACGGTGCCGCAGAAGAACATTGCTCCGTTGGTGGAGGACGAGACGGACCGGTTTGAGGGGCGTAATGTTGGTCGGTACACGATTGAGAGGATCTGAGGACATAGGAGAGGGGGTCCCCACGCCGAATAGAAGGGAGGTGGGAGTTGATTTTGAGAATGGTAATAAGCGAGTATGTGTGCGTGCGTGCATGTTAGCGTGTGTGCGTGGGTGTACATGCTTGGACCGATAGTGTATGTGCAGTGGATAGGGCAGTAGACTACTAGCTGGAGTAAACTAGACGGAAAGAATAATGATTGTGAAGTGCAAGACGAAACGGTGATTGGGTGAGTGGCTTGAGTGAATCAATGGAGTGGTTCTAGGTGGGTAATGATAAGCAGTGGTGAGTGGTGGCGAAAGATATGACATGGGACAGTAGGTTTGTTTTGCACAATGCAAAATCGTATCACTAGACGATTCGCCAGAGGATATTTACATATATTAACATCCTTACCACTACCGTTCTCGGCCAAGAACCACCACTTAACTGTCAGGATGCTAATAACAGACAGCCTGTCCCAGAGACCGCCGCCGGTCACAGGACAGAAGATTATACTTAACCACTTAAACCAAATGAATAAACTGAAGAAGGTACTCGCAAGAGACACAATCTTCTCACAGGTTATCGGCCTTAAAGCGCCCACTGCCCACGATCTCATCTCCCTTTTCCTTTTTATCTTCAACAATCATGGAACGCGCTCACCTCCCTACCCTCGACCTCGACAATTTTCCCATCTGGCTCCGTACCCTCGAAGTTCTCGCATCCGACCTCCACCCGACGACCACCTCAATGCATCAACCACCGCACCCACTGACCCCGCCGACTTTACCAATTACAAACGCCAGCAAGATCGGCTATCTCTCATCATCCTTTCCAGCCTACCCAAAGCCATCACATCCACGCTACCCCCTGAATCCCTCCGACTCCCTCCGCATCTCTTCCTCACCAAAATCCGCAACACAGTTACTGAGCTCTCAACCATTGACCCAACAATTCTCGAAGCCGAAGCGAGAACCATCACCCCTCAACATCGGTGACAGCATCGATGAATACATCACACACACACGACGATGCGAAACAGAATGCGAAGCGCAGACTACCCTACTATCTCCAACGAATCCACGACTATACGATTCATGATCCACTGCATACGCAACCACCCAGACTATCAACTTACTCACGCCATCTTCTCCCTCAACCCCCCATCAACCATTCACGAATTCACCACTGCCCTGCGCCGTGCGCAAGCACACATCAACACCACAACGAACCCCACCAACACCAACTTCCCTCAATCCGCGTTTCCCCCTCCCTCCATCAATCGCAAATACCACCCCGCCAGCCGCACCACAGAAAAATCAGCCCAACGAGCCCACAAGCTACCAAATGGTGCTCATATCACAACTCTTCCACCCATACAAACATGGAATGCCGCGCTCAACGCAACAACAAGTTGGCACCACGTGCCAACATAATACACGAACAGCTCCACACAATGGACACACCGCACAGCTACAACGACCCTAATCACCCCGACACAGAGCAAAGTAAGTTTATCCTAGACTCAGGCGCTCATCCGTCGCACCTTCGCTCACCTCAGCCCGGTATGCGGCCCACCGAATTCCCCCCGCTACACGCACACAGCAACTAACGCCCGCCATCGCATCACGCACCACGGTCCATTCAAGGTGAACACGCCACACATCCCTCTGGCAATCACTGACGCTGTCGTCGCACCAGACGTCCAGCACAATCTCGTGTCGGTCAACTCCATCGCCTCACGCCACGGACCCGTCACATTCACGGACACTGCTGCATACCTCTCCCCTTTCACAACCCCATCCCCCACCAAATTGCCTCATTCCACAACGGGTTATACACCATCCTTAATAAACTACCCCCTCTCCCTCACCCTCAAAACACTTGCAACACAATGAAATCCGGATCCTCCGCCAACACTCGGCCATCAACCACCCCCTCCAATACTGCCAGCGCTAGCAACGCATTCAGACCGAATGAGCGAACAAGGTCACTACGCAGCACACCTCCCCCTGAAGCGCCATCGCAAAACACGCGCAGCAAGCGCAAGATAGACTGGTCCCGCCCTTGGCGAAATCCACCAACCAATCCCAAGCAGCGCACTCGCGCCCCGCAAAACCGCCAGCCATATACCGAACAACCTACAAACCCTCCGAACAGTACGCAAGGCAAACAGACCACCACTCAACCAGACCCCAACCCCCCCACGTTCCGCCAAACCACACGAAGTCCACCACAGACCGGCACCAACCACTAACCCCCCTCTTCCACCCTATTCCACACCACACAGACTCCCCAACAACCGCCACCATCAACACTGGCAAACACCTCACCCACACACGACAAACACAACCGCACACATAACCCCCACCACCCGAACAACCAATTCCCAGCCATGAACTACACCTCAAAATGGGACACGCCAAACCCACCATACTTCGAAAAATGTGCAACCCACCCATGCTCCCAGCCCTCGAGCAACACCGTCACGACCCTACCGCAGACATCAACTGCAGCTCATGTGCCACATCCAAAACCAAGGCGTCCCCGCACCGCCCCGCTGCACACACGCACCAAATTGGCCAGCACATATCCTCAGACATCTGCGGTCCAATCAGCCCCCCATCCCGCAACGGACACCGCTACTTCATAACATTGTAGATACGCGCTCACGTCACACAACGATCCATTGTATCCCCGACCGCACTTCAATTCCCCAACTAGTTATCAACCACATGGAACGGGTCAAAACAACTCAACATCATTATCCCTCCTTCTTTCGGTCCGACAACGCAGCGGAATATACCTCCCGTACACTTCGCGAACAACTCGCCGCTCGCGGCATCCACCACATCACCACCGTCCCCTACACCCGGAGCAAAACAGCATCGCTGAACGAGTCAACAGTACACTGATGAACGCCGTCCGAGCATGCCTTGCACACAGCAACCTACCCCCACCCATACTGGGAAGATGCCCTCTACGATTCAGTATTTCAAACGCAATCGCACATTGCATACAGCGACACAACAAATTCCTGCCACCCTCTGGAATCACTCCCCACCGAAAATACAACGCCTTCTCATCTTCGGCCAATTAGGCCATGCCCCATCCTTACAACCCAAACAAAAACTGGACAACAGAGCCACAGCAGTGCGCTACCTATACGGCATAGACGACCACACCATCATGGTACAAAACATCACCACCGGTCTATATGCACACATGTCCGCCACCGACTTCCACCCATACGAACCCCAAAAAGACCCCACTTTAACAACTACATCAGCGTTCGCCGCTACGACGCCACCAGCTAACATCGCCACCCCACCATCACACATCACACAACGACCCGGCACCCAAATCATTGCGCATGGCACGAAAATATCCTGACGCATCACAATGGGAAGAAGCCCACAACTCCGAGTTACAAAAGCTCGACGACATGCGCGTCATTGAATGGACTCCACCGAAACAAATTCCAGCTGGCACCAAACCTATTCCCCTCACCATGGCCTATCGATACAAGCGCGACCACGCAGGCAACATCATTGAGCACAAAGCGCGATGCGCAGTACGCGGCGACATGATGTCGCCCAACGCCCACTACAATCCAGCTGAGACAGCCACATTCTCTGCGGACAAAGCCACCATAAGACTCATTTTATGTCACGCATCCGCGCACCAGCTCCCGACGGAGCATTTTGACATATCATCAGCATACCTCCATGAAGAATTTACCCACGACGAACCAGTCTTCGTCAGACAACACCCATTATTCGACGGCTCTTTCAAGCACCCCGAGCACTCTGGAATCCTCCGCAAAAACCTTTACGGTACAAAACAAGGCGGAAGAATCTTCTGCAAAGGAGCCACCAACTTCCTTACAAACAATGGGTACACCCGACCAAATCGGACCCCAGCCTATTTATCAAAACGACCGAAAAGGCACAACCATCATCGCAATAACGATAGACGACTTCTTGGCATGTGCGTCCACAAAGAGCTGCTTAACGAACTCTACCACACCCTTGCACTCAAGTACTCAATCAAACGACTCGGTCCTCCTACGCGATACCTTAACTGGCAGATCGACCACACGCCAAAAGGCATATACATCTCACAGCCCCAAATAATTCAATCCATCATCACAAAAACAACATGAACAACGCCAAGCCACTCCATAACCTATATTCTGACGGTATCGACTTATCACCACCATCCGACAACGAAACTGTCGATGATAGCATTGCCACAACTTACCGAGAAACACTGGGTGAGATCCGGTATCTCACTGACTCCACTCGACCCGACATTCAATTCTACACGAATTGCCTGGCCAGAGCAAGCCACAAACCCACCCCTCGCCACTGGAAGCACCTCAAACGACTGGTTCGCTTCCTCAAACATACACCAAACTATGGGATATCATTCCCTAACGCTCCCCACCACGATCCGCTCATAGCGTACACGGACGCTGATTTTGCGAACGACCAAACGTCCAGAAAATCGATATCCGGGTCCGTACACACCCTCTACGGCGCACCCATAAGCTGGGGATCCCAACGCCAATCACTCGTGGCCATCAGCACGTGTGAAGCAGAAATCATAGCCGCCTCTGACACAACACGCCAGACCAACTGGCTATCAGGCATGCTTACAGAATTATCCCTCATTACCCCATCCACCCCCATCCCTACGTACACGGACTCTCAATCGGCAATACAAGTTGCCGCCCAAACTGCCCCCACTAAGCGTCGAAAATTCATCGACATTCGATTCCACCACCTTATCGACAACATTGCGCAAGGCAAAATTACTCTAACATACATCCCCACCGACCAAATGCTCGCTGACATATTTACCAAACCCCTCCCTACCAAAACGTTCACAAGACTATCCACACAACTGCGCATTCTACCCACAATCCGAAAACAACGCCGCTACACCCCTTTCACAACCATTCCCTTCAGACTCACCGCCCCTTGGCGACAGGGGGCGTCTCAGGATGCTAATACTAAACAAACGTCGCCAAGCGGCACCTCAGTCAACTATCAGGATGCTAATAACAGACAGCCTGTCCCAGAGACCGCCGCCGGTCACAGGACAGAAGATTATACTTAACCACTTAACCAAATGAATAAACTGAAGAAGGTACTCGCAAGAGACACAATCTTCTCACATTAACAATTGAGACGAAGGAATTAAAGAACGCAGTTTTACTGCAAGGTTTGCGGGAATTTCACCTGGCCAAACCTGGGGGGTAGGAGTGCTGTAGTCCTTCAGGTGTAACCCTGCCTGCGCATGTAGCAAATGGCCCCCCAGAGGTGCCCAGGGTGACTATAAATTCTACAAGGTCAGCGGGATGGAGGGAGGTTTTCAACGGAAAACGGAAGACGGATCTATGGGGGGAGCGCGATGCAGTCGGGTCGTTGGAGCTGGGAAGCGAGTCTGCTTGCCCCTTGACCTGGCTTCAGTGATCGGGTGCTGCTTGGCGATTGCCTCAGTCCTGTTATGTCGCCGTCGATAGTTTCCATTGCAGTTTCAGCCGTGATTCAATCAATCCCAGTCCAGCCCCGGTACAGGGATGCCCCTCCATTTTGGGTTGCGTACTGTACCCTATACAGAAAGAGTCCCCGCCAACTACTCATCGTGCCTGCACTATCGTTTTGATGTTAAAATATCTTGTGCGCGTCTTGAAATTCTATTAACATCCTTACCACTACCGTTCTCGCCCAGAACACCACTTAATTTGAGACGAAGGAATTAAAGAACGCAGTTTTACTGCAAGGTTTGCGGGAATTTCACCTGGCCAAACCTAGGGGGTAGGAGTGCTGTAGTACTTCAGGTGT
The DNA here is from genome assembly GCA_030407315.1 of Asparagopsis taxiformis. Taxonomy (NCBI): domain Eukaryota; phylum Rhodophyta; class Florideophyceae; order Bonnemaisoniales; family Bonnemaisoniaceae; genus Asparagopsis; species Asparagopsis taxiformis. The sequence goes on from JALQPE010001975.1 coordinate 61,848, forward strand.
AAACCTACCTGCGCATGTAGCAAATGGCCCCAATTCCCATGTACCGTATACGGACGGGTTCTGTTCTGCGTGAGAGCAGCGAAACACGAGGGTTTCGATGATGTGGGACGACGAGGCGTCAGATGGTTGCAGCGCAATGAGAGCGATGAACCGATATAGACATGAAAGTGTATTGCCTACCTGTAGGCAGACGACGAGACGCCTTTCTGAGTGAGTTCCTCTTCTAATCGGCCCATGGAACGTGGTCAAAGGCGAGTGGAAGCTCCGCCACCGATGTGCAACGGAGGAACTAGGTAGTGCCATCCGGTGGCAGCTGCACACAGAGGTGGCGAATATACTCAGCGACAAACGCTGTCCCAATTACGGGGACGTGAGTTGCGCGACACCAGTAAACTGGAAGGGTTTTCTTTTCTCGCCCGGCATCGAGTCTCCTCTGCTTGAATTGATAGAGGGACACTCTGTTTGGGTGCTTGGCTCCATGACTCGTCTTGCATACGAGGCTCCAGTCTCGCTGGCGATATGAACGCTTAAGCCTACAAGGAGGGAAACAGTGAGCGGATGGGATGGTTGTAGTTGTAGATTTGGGTCGGATCGGATCACTGGGCGGTGTATTTGTCCCAATTTTGGTCCATGGAGGGTCTTTTCCGACTCTGTACTCACCATGGACTGAATCACGCGTATCAAAATATTTCTTGAACAAGGACGGCTCTTTGCCGCTGGGGAGAACTGGCAAGGGTGCGGTGTCAAGGAATCCTTGATTGCTGTCCAGAAAATCACGGGACGCTTGTGCGTATCTCGTTATCATCTGCTCATGGATTGGGGAGAGCGTCATGTTCTGCACGATAGCACGCCCATTTGTTAGGTAGTGACGGAGTGATTTAATACTCTCCCATATTCCATGGATCGCTATGGAAGTCGCGGCCATGCCGTGGCAGTAGTCATGCAAAGCCCAGCCGATACGAGCAGAATGGGGAGTAAGCTTCCCGGAGAGGCCGAAGGAGCTAGCAGCTGATTTAAGCTTCGAAAGATACGTAGAGTAGCAAATAGGAAATGCGCGCCCAGTACGGGAGCACGCTTCAGCATAGCGGTGGATTAAAGACAGCACTAGTGGTTCCCGAATCGCAGTAAATTGCAGAGGTCCGGTTTTGGCGTCTTTCACGTTAACTCCAACGATCGATTCCGCTAAATGCTTTGTCCTCACATCTCCTTTTAAGGAGATATCTTCCCAATCTAGTTTCAAGACCTCTGAAGCCCGGAGATAGCCGCCCCATGCAGTAGCGAGGGCTGCTGCTACAGCAGGTTGATTGTTGCACCTCAAATAATGAACTACTGCCAACAGGACATGAAGGGTGAGCGGTAACGCTGCTTTTGGTGGTGTTAATTTGTGCCAGCCTTTCAAGTCCGGCGAGCTCGCGGAAGCAGGCGACTCAGTTCGGGCGCAACAATAGAAAGATGTGATATGAGGTTGGCCATGTCTTGTTTTCGACCCGCAGAAGCATTTTCCATCGCTTCGTTGTGCATGTAGTCGCGGAGAAGGATATCCAGCTTGTATGCGCTGGGAGGTAAGCTTCCCACTTTACTCTGAAAACGTTTGAACGCGGACAAATACTTTGCTCTTGTTGAAGTTGCTATGGTATCTGGACGAGCGGGTAGACATCAAAAATTTCTACGGCTTTCTGCTCGAGGTTTGACATGAAATTGGTGTCGCAGGTAGGACTGTGCAGTATATGGGGGTGCTTGCAACAATTCTGTAGGACTGCCATTGAGAACATGCTCGCCGTACGATAGAAATTATGAGTCGAAGGTCGCCAGGGGTATGCGAGGCGGCTTGTCAAACCAATTTAGTAGTTGGCCCGAGTATGGGCGTCCGAAGTTGGCAGGCTGTTTGGGGCTGCGAGGGTCGGAGCGCGGTACTGCGCAGATACACGCAGGCGGGATGGAGAATCGGCTGGATTAATATCAGACGGGATGTGGATGAAGAGTGGTTGTAGGTCATGAGCGATGACAATTGCGGCAAAGCGCCGACACGGTAGGGCAAGATCAGGAGATGAGGAGCGGCCTTTCTGGAGTGCTCCGATGGCCACCATTGAGTCAGAGAGTAAAAACAAGCGTTTTACTGTGATTGGATGGGAGACTGCCCATTCTACGGCGAGCACGGCTGCATGTGCTTCAAGCGCATTGATATGCTGTGTGCGGCTCCACTCATGTGAGAAAGCTGTGGACCATTTTGTGCACCGAACCAGAGCTGCCAGGTGCAAGTTCTGCTGCTTGTCACGCTTTTCCGGAGACTTGAGCACGAACTTCTCGAATCCATTAATGATGCGTACTGGTACCGATGCGAAACAAACTCCAGCTGCCTCGTTGGATGCATCGAACGCAATCACCATGTCCCACGTTGTACGATTCAAGCTTACGTGTGAGAGTGGCAGGAGGCCAGCGATCGTGCGTAGTTCTTTCTTCACTGCGTCTGGGAGGTGTCGCGGGAAACACTTGCTTGCATTTGCGTAATGAAACGAATGCAGGAGTACCGACAAGACCGGGCGGATACCCAAAGAGATCCAAATGACACGACCAATCGTAGCCCGCAGCTCATCGTGTGAGATCTCAGCCGAAAGTATGCATCGCCAAACGCCTGAAACCGCTAGATGTAGTTTGTTCTGCAGCGGCTGCAGGATCCGCGTTTCGAGATGAAATGACCATTCCATAAAGGGCATAGATTTTCGGATAACTTGGTTGAGCTGGGAAGACTTCGCTTGTTTTCGAGGTAGACCGTAGAATACGAAAACATCCCTACATATTCTGTTAAATTGTGTCACTGCCTCGTCCGTCCAGCCGATGGAAACTAGATTGACATCGTCAATAATATGCAGCAGTAATGCATCCCCCAGACGAAGTGATAGGAGACCTTCACCTCTTCGCAGATGCAACATTCGCGCAGTACTATTTTGCCCGAAGGCGGCATTCGATGCTCTGAACAAGGCATAAGCCTGATGCATGCATCTTGCTGCGATAGTATGAGCAATGTATACTGCCCATTTAAAGCCCATTGGCAACGTGGCTTGAAGTGGTCGGAGATTCTCTGACAGCAAAATGGGCCGGCCAAAGTCTTCTTCAATCTTCTGCAAGGTTGCTGGAGATAAGCTACTGGCTTTGACGGGGGCCAGGGGCATAAGTCGAGATAACGCAGAGGGAAGCCTGATATTATGGAACATGTTATCAATATCAAAGTAAAATCCGGATAATGTGGCAGAATAAGGGACGCGAATGGACGAAAACATATCGGGAGACGGAAGCTCGGTGTGGGGCGGTTGAGGCATGTAGCTGTTTTGTACTCGTGGCCAGCTTATCATTCTATCATGATTTTGGTCCTTGCGAACGGCAAAGGAAGTCATCGTTATTTTCGATGCCATTGCGCGATACTCCTGTGTTTCTGATAATGGATCGGACCATGTCACAACCCCCGCTGTGTAAGCCTTTTCGATGATGGCTGGAAAGTGGCCAGTAATGGCATATACTCTATGCCCAGGTAGCGAAGCCGCCGAATCGAGCGCCTGTAGCATCGGGTTGGACAGAAAATGTAATTCCGGGTCTCTCAGCCAACTACAGACCGGTTCCGGTATGAGATGTAGCCAGCGAAGGTGCGGCGTGAGAGGCGACGCAGGGAGATCTACACGTTGTTTGTCAAGAAGCGTGAAGGTGCCACGTTCATCCATTTTTGGAGACCCCGTGGCTTCTTGCAGCAGGTGTACTGCCTCCCATTCCGCTTCCCCGGTTGCAACATGATGAGATGTGACCGAGTTTGGGAGCCTGCAAGTGAGTTTACAGGGGTTAGCTGTCTCGGGAGCAGGCGTTAAGAATTTTAGACGATTGGAGAGCGACTCAGCGGCTCGGTTGGCAGCAGAACTTAGCGGATGGGTGAAAGGTGCAGATGCTTGCTGCCCTGAATATAGTAAATTGAGCGCAATGTGTACAGAAAAGGAGAGAGGGTCTGATATAGTGGTGGGGCTGTGAAGGGGAAAGGTCCGGCTCCGGTATTTGCGTGGTACTATAGTTGGCTCTTTGGCTCTGGAATGCTCTCTTTCGCTAGTGTATCCCCGTATCTGCGACTGTAGTTGTTGCGTTTTCGACTCCTTACAGAAGGAATGGAACCAGGCGCGGTGTCGGTGTTATTCGCAGCATTGCAGCATTGGTGCGCGTCTCTGCCGCAATATGCTGCATCCTTGTATTTTCTAGTACCGGCACTATCAATCCATCGTCCCTCTGAGTTTCCAATGAAGGTTTGTACCCCTCCCAAATCACTGCCCGCGTGTGTTGCGGGTTTTTGACGTATGTCTCTTCCACCTTGAGGACGGTATACAGTCGACGGAGGACCACCTCCATCCATGGGCATGACATTATGGCTACTGTAGGCGACGGGTACTGCATGAGGGTGAGATGTAACGCCCTCGCGAGTGTGAGAGCTTCCAGTTCGATCTGCTCGGGGTGCTGTCCGTTCTGCCAGCAGGGGCGTGTGCGGACGTACTGTTCGACGTTCATACCATGCTTGATGAAGTTGTAGAGTATTGACGGGCCAATAATCTCGGATACTGCTAGCAAAATTGGTGAAGTGCCGTGCGTTGGGTATTGGGGGAGCTGGGACTGTGGTGGTTAGTTCTAGAGTAGCTGGTACGAGCCAGTGGACACGCTGTCCTTAACGAAACGAATAAGTCCACCCGCTGGTGTTTTGACTGTATGTTTGGTAGCAGAGAAAGGATAGGGTAGAGAATAGGTTAGCAGGTAGACACGGGCGTCACGACGAACGATCCACGCGTGGACTACGTTAACGGACGAGGTGGCACGTCACCGGAGGCGCTCTCAACCAAGCCCGTAGGCACTACACGCGATCAGCCTCACGTGTGGCGATGGGTAGGGAGTACGCAGCTCGACGGAGACGAAGCCTCGTTAGGCGAAAACGTAATACGTAACGTAGAAGTCAGTCGTAGACTAGAGCACGTTACCCGATCGTTGTCTTGTCCCCTTTCCCTCCCGGCACGATGCCAATACCTATATAGCCACGATGGAATCGCTTTACAGTGTAAACACTACTTGTAACGTCCCCGAATGGGAAAGGACCTTGTGGGTCACACGTAGGGACCCGTTGGTCCGTTGGCCGTTGCCAGTACGTTCGTTGCACACGTGTGCCGGTTGCGCGCGCGCATGCGCCAGCAATGTTCGTGCATTGCTGTCGCCGGTCGTGTCCGCCGAAATTCGAATTCCGCGGAAAACGTAAATATTTGCAATTTCGGAATTGCCACGTATACTACACAGCCCCACCCCCACACGTGGACGTCCCGGCCACGCGAGGCCCGTCAGGACGCGCCTGAGACACGGGGCCGTGGCGCCTCTTCGGGTACAACTGCGGACGTGGCAGTTGTCCCGAAAAATCTCGTTTAAACGTACGCGGCCCGGTTGGCTGATCGAATCGCCACGGCGCCGGAGCGCGCGCGTGCGCTCCGGCTCTTTCGTAATCATCGAGGCCCGCCCGTTGGCATCGTCCGTCAATGCCCCGCGTAGGCGTTTCCTGCAGTCGAATGCAGTGTCCAGTTCCACCACGCGGGTGTGCTTCGATTCAGTGTGATACGCACGCAGGCCGCGGCCATTTCGTGAATCTGCCAACGGGCATTACGACAACGATCGTCGGAAGGTTATTTAAGCCGCGGCTTAACGTGTTAGCGATCGTCGCTCACCCTTCCTCTCACCATCGACATCCAGGCCGTTGCCTTTCCTTTCCGCACTCCCCTTTCCCCCGCTGGGTACTCCTGGCTGCTTCCGTTCTCCTCGTTCTCTCGTTTCGTCTCGCCCGCGTGGCTCTCGTCCTTGTGCTCGTTGCACTCGTCGTGAATATTGCGTACAGCGTAACCACGATGGTTACGACCCGTAGCACCGATGCTAAAACTCCGCGGCCCGCAGGCTCTGCTGGAGGTGGAGCGAGGAACCCTTCGCAGGGCGCTCCCTCCCTCGCCAGGGTCGGTGTGCCGCCAGCGACGGAAGCGTCCGTCGCGCCCGCCCCGTCCGTTGGGGCGGTTCAAGCCGTTGCTCCGCAGGCCGTTGCCTCATCGTCACGCCCGACGGCTCCCGTTCCGCCTGTCGAGGCTGTAGGGGCCGCTGCCCCTGCTGATGGCGACGCAGCGGCGTCTGTCTCGAGTCCGGAGTCACCGATAGTGCCGGAGGTCGTGCCCTCTGGTCGTGGAGTGGCTGCGATGGCCGCGGCCGCACGTTTACGTCGTGCCGAGGCAGCGTCGCGCGCTGGCGAACCTCGTCGTGAGGGTTCACCCCAGTCTCCCCGTCGGGACTCGTCGGGGTTGGACGTCCCCGCGGGAACCGTCGGAACCTCCGACCACAACGGAGTCGCACTCGACGCGAGTTCCCTATCCCACGCGTGGGCGGTGTTGCCTCGGGTGGCTGTGTCGGACGAGGACGTGGCCACGCTGGCCAAGGATCGCTTGGACGCACGCGCAGTACTCGAGTACATGCGCATAGCCGAAGATTCGTGGGGGCGTTGTGCCGGGCGTCGTTTCGCCCACAGGCCCGCGGGATCGGTTCGTTACCAGATCCCGGCGTCGATTCGTTGCGACCGTTCGTGGTTGCGCGACGCTGACGATGCGGTCTACGTAGACATCATGGACGCATACTTATGGAAGGGGACGCCCGAGGAACCGCCGTTCACTGCGTTGGCGTCCGTGTACGTGTGTCCGCGGACATTGACGGAGCGGCAGCGTGCCGAGTGGAAAACCGCGCTCTCGTTGAGCGTTATGGGCAACCGCGTCATATCGTAAGACGACTACTTCGCGCTCCGTTACGCCGACGCGGACGACTTTCGTGTGTCGCACGCGTCCACCTCGCTAGGTGTTCCGGGTAGGGATTATTTCCCGACGCTGCCAGACGTGGTAGGCGCGTATCCGTATCCCCGCGGGTCATCTACGTTATTACCTCGCGTGGTACATTACTTCACCGGAACGATGCAGGACGCGCCTGCGGAGGTGAAGGAAAGTTTCCTCACGGCGGTGGACGTTGAGCACGCAGCGATGTTCGCTTGCTCGCTTTACGTGGAGCGGCGTGTGTTTGGGCGCGCGTGCCTACTGCCGGAGTCCACGCTGGACTACTTGGCAGATTACGAATTGCTTCGTGCAATGCCGGTCGAAGGCTCCGACATGTTCGTTTCCGTCACCGGCGTGGTGGCGGAGACTCGCGGCGCCCTCGCGTTGGGGCCGGAGTATCGCGTTGTGCGCCCGGATTACGCGACCGGGGACAACCAAGAGTTCGTTCAGGTACGCAGCGACGGCGCGTACGTACCGCGGGACGCTCCCCGAGCCGAACGCCGTCGTGGCAATCGTTCTGGCTACTTCAGCGGCCTCGGTGGCAGTAATCGGCCTCGCGGGTCACGTTCTGGCCGTCGTGGCCAGCAAGATGAAGCGCCGCGTGCGCCGGATCCTCGTGAGATTGTGCCTCGCGAGGCTACGGAAGGGGGCGACGTTGCCCGTGTCGGTCGCTCGGATGTGGCCACGCCGGCCGAGCGCGCGCCACGCTTCGTTAGCCTGGACGACCGCGTCTCCGATGAGGATGCCCGTCGGCTTCTCGGTACGTCGATGGCCGCTCCGCCTCGTGCGGACGGCTGGGTTATTCGTTCCCTCATCTCGTCCGTGGCTCGCGCAGCCGAAGAGTTCAGGGCCCAGACGTTGGACCTGACTGCCCGCTTGGCAACGGAGCGCGCGATTTCGGAACGTCTCGCCGCGGCGACTCGTGGTTACGCACCAGCCGTTGGTGGTCGTAACGATCCCTATGGATACGCAAGTGGCGGCGGCTACGGAAACCCCGTTTGGTATGGCCACGCGGCGGCGTACCCTTCGGATACGCGCAGCCACGGGACTGCGGATCCTTACGCTAGGGATCCCGCGTCGCGTCGCGAGCGAGCCCCCGTGGTCACGCAGACCGTCGATCCGTACGCGCCGGGCTTCGTTCAGCCCAGTCGCAGCCGCAACCACGATAGCCGCGGCGAAGGCCCTGGTCCGTATGACCCTGCGGGCAAGCGTTCTCGTCGCTACTAGGTCGTTCCTAGGTTAGTTCGTAGGCCACGTCGGCTCTAGCATCGTGTTACTTCGTAAACTTCGTCTTGTTTCTTTGCGTAATCGCATGGCTCCGTTGAGCTTCGTAATTTGTGTTTGGCAGGTCGTCTGCATCGGGGGAGGGGTTAGCGTTAAGCCCCTCCCCACAATTTTTTTGTTGTGGCGTCTACCCCGTCGGGTGTCGTATGGCTTACGTAGCCCGTGCTTCGAGTTCGCGGCGGCGCGTGCCCGTTGGCAGGTTCGTAACACACGCAACTATTCGGCAAAGCGGCGGCGCGTAGCGGCGGCTTTTCACTGCGAGTGGTACGTTAACCTCGATCGTAGAGCCCGTTGGCGTGCGTATCATTTAGTAACTAACTTGAAAATCGTTTCCGCCGTCGTTTCTCGTTCGGATAACCCCGTCGGGTGTCGAATTCCGTTGAGCATTCGAGCTCTTTGGCACGTAGCACGTCGGTGCCAATTTTAATTTGCTCCGATGAGCTGGGCGAAAATTCGTCGAACGTCAGACCGACTCGCGCGTGAGTTGGCTTAACGTTTCACGCCGTTGCGTGTACGCGGCAGTGCGTCGTGGTGCGTCGCGGTTCCGTTGACAACGTCTTTGCCGGCGGGCTTGGCTTTTCGTATAGCCGTTAACACCGTTAGCGCCGTCGCGCTTCACGTTCCCGCGGCTTCACGTTAGCCGGTGGCGCAATCGTTGCGCTAGTCCGCTTCGCGTGGTGGCGTCGTTCGCCGCGGCGTCCGAGGAGCGTTTCGTTAGCTCATCCGTTATGTGGTGCGACGTGCACCTGGGCATACGTAATGCTCGCCCTCTACGCCGTTGCGTAATTTCGTTTATTCGACTTGCGAACCCGACGGGGACGCGATTGACGAAGTCGTTTCGCGCGCCCGCGGGTGTTTGAGGCTGTTACGTGAGCCAGCCTTTCGTCGGCTCGTTGCCTTCAGCTGTGCCGTTTACGTTGGCTACCAGCTTGTACGCCGTCGCGTATTCGTATTTTTGTTCCGTGGGGTCGACCCGTTGAGGTACGTCGTTATCGTTACGACGTCCGCGTACGCGCTCGTATCCTGGCCAACGTGGCCGGTGGCGCGCGCGCCTTCGAATTCGGACGGGGTCTTAGCTCGTTAGCTTCTCGTTTTGCGACGCGGACGTGCGCGTCTTAGCCTTCGTGACCGTGCGTGGTCTACCCGCCTTTCGGGTTTGTTCGTGCGTTTCGACTAGCCGGCGGGCTTTTCGCTTTCGCGCGTCGTTCGTTATGCCCGCGTGGCAGGACACCGTTGTGTCGTTCCGTGGTTGCCGTACGTGGCTACCGTGTTCGGCGTCGTGCCTCACGATGGCGATACGGTTCGCCGTCCGTCGTCGCGGCCTCGTTGGCTCGTCTTTCGCACGCTTTACTTGCGCGCTTCGTGCGATGAGACCCGTTGGTCTAATTCGTCGGCTAACGTATAGCTTCGTTCCGCTTCGTGCGGGAAGTCTCGTAATGAGGCCGTTGCCATCTTCGTTGGGGACGCGTCCGTCCTACGTCGTTTCTCCGCCTTCCGGCGTCACGTTGCCGTTAGCTCGCGAGCTGTTGGCGTTGACCTCGTTGGTCGATGCGACTCGTTGTCAGCGGCTGTCCACGGGGACGTACGATGGCTCACGTGACATGCCAAAATTACGAAATTTTCGGGGCACGCGTGTCCCGAGATTTGGCCGGATTAGCGCACTGTAATCGGCCCGATTTTTCGTACCGTGCGTCCATGGCCCGCTGGCCCAAGTATAATTTTTCGCGCGAAAAATCTGACGTGTTGTCCGTCCGTGGCCCGTGGTGTCGTCACCTTTGCCCGTGGGACGGTCAACACTGTCGAGCCAGTCGTGGCTCTTCACATCGTGTGAATCGTCCGCGCGTGGACTCGTCGTCCAATCTTTCGTTGGCGCTCGTGCCTCCACCAACGTATGGTGTCGAAAACGAAAAGAGCGACGGCTCTAGCACGCATCGCGCCCCCCCAACGCAAGGGTGGACGTCCCGGCCACTCGTTGTGCCTTCGCTTCTCGTTCGTGCGGCTCGTCGCCTTCGTTTGTTGCATCGTGCAACGTCGCGCACGCGTGCGCTTAACCCGACGCTCGTGTGCGTTTTCGGGGGCCGTCGTGGCCTTTCACGTTGTTGCTCGTCGCACGCGTGCGAAGTATCGAGAGACGCTCTCTTCAGATACGTTCCGGCGGGGCTCCCACGTAGGGGTACGATACCCGACCCACTTCACGAGGAAGTCTAACGTTCCGTCCTCGTTCACGCGGTGGTTTAGTAGGTCGTCTACTACATACGCCGGACCGTCGCGGTTCTTGTCGAGGTCTGCCTCGGTGGCATCGTATGGCTCCGGCGGGGGCGCGTTCGCCGGCGTTGGCGCGTACGCAACGCGGTCCGAGTTGACACGTTCAACTACGTCTCCTCGTTGGATGACGAACGTACGTACGTCGTTACGTAGTACGCGGAACGGTCCCAACGCGTGGTTGCCGAGCTTCGTGCCCTTCGTGGTCCCGTCCGTCGGGTCGATGAATACGTATTCTCCCGCGCGGATGTTTCGATTCGAGACACGGACTCGTTTGTCGAAATTTCGTTTATAACGTGCCTGCGCGGCCTTCAGCGTTCGATACGCGTTATCCATCGTTGTGGCGAGCTCACGAACGTAAGTGGCTCGCCCTCCCCCGTCGGGTAGTTCGCGGTTCGTTACCGACGTGTGTAGCGCCAACGGTGGCGGTGGATTCGTGAGAATCAAATCGAAGGGCGTCGTGCCCGTGCTCGAATGCACATGCGTGTTGTACGCAAACGTTAACGCCGATGCGTATCGATCCCAGTCGTTCTGGTTTTCGTTCACGTAATTGCGCAGCATCGCCAGGATCGTCCTGTTGTAGCGCTCCACCTGCCCGTTCGTTTGGGGGTGGTACGTCGACGTAAAGACGTTCGTTACGCCAATTTCGTTGCAGACGCGCTGGAAAAACTTAGCAGCGAACTGCTTTCCGTTATCGCTTATGAGCGTCCGTGGGGGTCCATACGAGAAGACCCACGCGTTGACGAACGCGCTCGCCACGTTGGCGGAATCGATATTTCGTAGAGGTACGACTCTAGTCAGCTTCGTGAAGCGGTCCGTTATCACGAGAATAAATCGGTTACCACGCGTGGTTTTCGTAAGCGGACCTAGTATGTCGATACATAGGTCTCGCAACGGCTCCGTAGCCGAAATAAACGTAACGGGTTCGTCCGTTTGCGAAGCTTCACGCGGTTCTTCGCACATCCAACGCAGTTTCGTACCGTTGCGTGGATGTCGGCGGCCATCGCGGGCCAGTAGTACGTCCTCCGTAGGGTATAGTACATACGCGTTTGTCCGGGATGTCCAGCGAGGACGTGGTGGTGCGTTAACTCCAGTAGCCGCGGCCGTAACGAAACCGGCACAACGATTTGTGTACGTTCCTCGTCGTGAGGGTTCCGGCGTCGGAGTAAGCCATCGTGGCCTTCGAAGAATGCAGCGTCCTGCGTGCCGGACTGTCGTGTCAGTATCGTTTGACAGAACGCGTCCTCGCGTTGAGCTTCGATAAGCTCGTCCCTCGTAATGGGAAGCTGAACGTCAGCTGGTGGCACGCGTGCCGAATCGTCTTCAGCAGCGCGCTGTTCGTCGAGGAAATCCGGTTCCTCGTCAAGAACGTCATCGAGCGACGCGTCGCGGTTGAACTCGCGTTCATCGTGGCTAGCCGTCGTGGCTGGTGTCCGTTCGTCACGAGTCTCGTTCGACGGGTCGTCGTGACCCCTGGCATTCGTTGCCTTTTTACGTACGGACGTCGTTCGTCCTTGCCCATTTCGTGTGGGTTGTCGACGACTGCGAGTCGTCACGAGGACCGCGTCCCCGTACGATGGTACGTCATCGTCGACGGGTCGACCGTCGTCATACGTAGATATCACACGTGATAAAGCGTCAGGTACCTGGTGCACGCGCCCAGGCCTGTACGTAACTTCGAAATCGAATTCGGCAACGCGTAGCCTCCATCGTAGTAGTCGTCCGGACGCGTCGGTCAACGTCATCAGCCAACGTAAGGCTTCGTGGTCCGTACGTACGGTGAACCGCTGACCCTCTACGTAGGGTCGGAGCGACGTTATCGCCCAGACGACGGAGTAGCACTCGCGCTCGGTCGCCGAATAACCACGTTCGGTTTCGTTAAGGGTCTTCGACCAGTACCCAATCGGCACCCATTCGTTGGGCTTACCTTCGTTCTGCTGCTGGAGCAACGTAGCTCCCAGCTGATACGCCGACGCGTCGGTATCGATCATGAACGGACGTCCCGCCTTCGGAAGGTGCAATACTGGCGGTGACACCAGTATCGTCTTCAACGTTTCGAACGCATTCGTTTGCGCGTCCGTTGGGTTCGTCCAATCGGGGGAAGCGTCCTTCTTCAACATCGTGTTGAGTGGCCGAGCGATCTCGGCATACGCCTTTACGAAACGGCGGTAAACGTTGGCCGCGCCCAAAAACGATCGACATTGCGTCTTGTCTCGCGGGAACGTAGCCGTACGAAAGGCTTCCTTGTTCCGTGCTGCGACGTGCAGCTTCCCTGGGGTGATCACGTGCCCCAGGTAGTCAACTCGTGGTTGAAAGAACGAGCACTTCGTGAGCTTTAACGTTACTCCCGCTGCGCGTAGCAGGGAAAGCACCTGGTCAACGTGACCCAGGTGAGACTCGAGGTCTTTCGAAAAGACGATTACGTCGTCTAAGTAGACAAGGCACGATTGCCAACGTACTCCGGAGAGGATTATGTCCAACGTCCGCTGAAACGTAGCGGGGGCATTTCGTAGCCCGAATGGCATTCGCACGTAGCGATACGTTCCCATGAAAGACGTAAACGTTGTCTTATCACGGTCCTCGGCGGAGACGGGCACTTGCCAGTAACCGGCGTTACAGTCGAGTGTCGTGAAGATGGCGGCGTCGCCCAACGAATCAAGGCAGTCTTCCATACGAGGAAGCGGGTACGAATCAGCGATCGTTTTCGCGTTCAAACGCCTGTAGTCGACACAGAAACGTAAGGATCCGTCCTTCTTCGGCACCAACACGATTGGTGACGCCCATTCGCTGGACGCGGGTTCGATAACCCCTTCGTTGAGCATCTTCGTGATCTGCTCCTCGGCTATCGTACGTAGAGCCGGACCCTGACGATAGGGCATTGAACGTATGGGCCTCGTGCCCGGTTCGAGTTCGATTCGATGCTCCGTAGCATTGATTTCGCCGAGGCGTCCGTTCGTCCACATTGACGAATGTGTGGCTAGCATCTCGTTGATGCGCTTTCGTAAGTCCTCGTCGTCGAGGTGCGACAAATCGATTGTCGACTGCCAATTCGTGGCGGGGTCGTTCCCCTTTTCGTTGACCAACGGGTCTGGCGTTTCGTCGCCCAACCCGTTAGCATTCGTTCGTGTCGTCGCGTCGACTAGCGGTAGGTTCAAAACCTTCGCGAGGGCTTCGCCGCCCTCACGCTTGAGTGGGACGATTCCCAACGGGGAGCGTACCGCATACGAAATCGTCGCGCCCTTCGGCAATTCGCGGTCCTTCTTCGTGAAGTTCGACACGATGATAGAGAACGTCTCTCTCGGTCCTACGTCACCACTCCGTTGGCTATGCGTAGCCCATGCCGGAATTGCACCGACGCTTTCGGTTCGAGGAACACGAGTCCGGTCGCATCCGTCGTCACGTTGACGGTCCGTTGCGACATCGCCGGTACAAGCGTGTACTTCGTCAGGCGAACCGAGAACGTTCGGCTCGGCCTATTCGAGGCCGCGTTACGCTCGCGGCGTTTCGGGGGCTCCACGTTTGGATTCGTCTCTTCCCCCTCCTCGTACAGAGTCTTCGTATCGCCCTCCGCGATAATGGGTATCGTATCCCCCCGGTGGAGGTCGATTGTCTGCGCTCGACAGCGTATAGCATCGACATTCTTCGACATGAACGACGTGCCCATTATAACGGGAACAGCCAGCGTGTTGGCTACGAAGAATTTTACGCGGAACAGCGAGTTCCCCAGCCTGACGCGAAGCAGGATGGCGCCTTCGATAGGCAAACGTCGCCCGTTGGCGTCTCCGAGCTTCGGTAGCTCTTTGTCACGTAGACAGCGGTCGACCCAGTCGTAGGGTAGTAAACTTGTTCGTATCAAGTTGTAGCCGCTGCACGTATCCATCGCGATGGTAATCGCCCTCATCACGTTGAGGTCTAGTCCGATCGTTCCGGACACGATATAATGCTTCGACGCAAGTAGGCACGTATGCCCGTCGAGGACCAACGGTTCGGTCCTGACCGGCGCGCGGTCTACGTCTTCGCTAGCGGTTCGTCGCTTCATCGTGTGAGCCCGTATGGCTTCTTTTGCGTCGACACGCTTCGTATAAGCCGCGTGCTTGGCTTTCTCGCGCTCGGAAGCGTCGTGCTTCCGGGTAGCGCGTCTCGCTCGTCTGCGAGGCTTCCTCTTCGTGTGAGGTTCGTTTGTCCCGTCGGACTTCGTTTCTTCCCCCACGTCGGGTGTCGTGTGACTCGAGTTGGCCTTCGCGGCCGTGAGCTTTACGTAACTCTCGTTCATCGGTGAGCCTGCGGAGGACCAATCATCGACGTCGGTCGTCCCCCTTTTACGTAAGGGTTCAGGCGATGTGGGTGGCTCGTGACCTACATCGCCTGGTCGTTTTCCGGCGCGGGGCCGTTCGACACGTCGTCGTCGTGAGCCCACGAAGCTCGTTCGTCATCGTGACTCGTTTCCACCTCGAGTGGTGTTTCGTCAGCGGAGGTCGTCACGTAGACTCCGCTGCGGCCATTACGCTGGCCATTTCGTTCGTTCGCCCACGGGCGGGGGTCACGTCGGTCATTACGAAAGTCGCCGCGGCGCCTGTCGAAGGGCCTTCCCCCGTCACGATTGGGGTTTCGGAGTATCGTAGGCGGCGTGCCGTACCTCCGCGGGGTCACGTTCCCTCGCTCATCAGGTCGTTCCTGGTGACGCTTGGCCATTCGTTGGCGGAAGTACTCAGCCTGACGTGGGTTGCTCTTCACGTGGAAGAGGTAGTACTTGTACGCGAAAAAGATCCGTTGATCTGGCGTCAGACGCGGACACGTAAACGTCGAGTGGCCATCTTCGCGGCATGACCAACACGACAGCGTCCAGTAATCATTCGGGATTACGGAGTGCGCCAATTGCGTCTGCTCGCTCGTGAGCTTCGGCACGTCCTCGCATGGACGGTTCAATCGAGCTTCGAGCTCGTCCGGCTTTTCGTTCGCCGTTTTCGTATCGTTGGGCGGCGGCCCGTTCGTGAAGAGGATCGCCTCCAAGTTCTCGGCAACGTGAGCCGCAGCGAGCGATACGTCGTCATCGTCCCTCGTGGGGATGTTCGGGTTACCACCGTGGTAACTGGGCTCGCTAGCCCGTTCATTACGTAAGTACGCGGACTCACCGTAGTCCGCGAACTTACTCGACTCGTGGTCGGAAATAGCCAACGTAGGCTTCACCGGAAACCGCACTTTCGGTTTCGCGGCTGACGCGAAAGCTGCCGTACGTGCACGGAAGGTCGTTCCTTCGGCCGTCGCCAATCGTCTCACAACGGTGAGGTCGTTCCTCTCGC
Organism: Asparagopsis taxiformis; assembly: GCA_030407315.1. Lineage (NCBI taxonomy): Eukaryota > Rhodophyta > Florideophyceae > Bonnemaisoniales > Bonnemaisoniaceae > Asparagopsis > Asparagopsis taxiformis. The sequence goes on from JALQPE010001975.1 coordinate 77,551, forward strand.
GTTCGGGGAGTGACCGGAGTCGTTCCGTCACGGCTGCCCGCGTCGAGGGCAGTAAACCACGTACGTAGTGGTGAACGAGGAGTCGGTCCGTAAACACGTAGTTACACGCCCGCGTGGCGGTGTCGAGTCTATCAGCGTACTGATTCTCGTCCTCGTTAGGACTCTGCGTGATCATCGTGACCTTTTCGTAGGCCTCCTGCAGCACGTCGTCTTGCAGGTATCGTTTGATCAACGCGTTGATCACGTGAGGCCACGAGAACCTCTTCGCCGGATCAGTCGTGATCACACCAGTCGTACACTGGGAATCGTAGAACCGTCGGGCGTCCCCTTCGAGGAAGAAGTGCAGCGCACGTACTGCCACTCCCTCGCACACTCCGAGTGTGCTGAACCCATCACGTATTTGGGCGAGGAATCCGAGTAACGTAATCGGATTCCGGCCGGAGAACGGCTTTAACGTAGGGAAAAGTCCCTCCAGCTCACGTTTGAGCTTATGTACGCTTTGACTCTCGTTCACGTAGAGATGTTCACGTACATCGTTAAGTCGGTACATACGGTACGACACCACGTTCGCAAATGCGTCGAGCATTGTCGTATGCTCTGCCAGCGCGTGGCAAACGGGTCCGAGGGCGTTCCCTGGTAGGCGTACCGCGTCGGCACGTTCGTTTTCGTGGACTCGCGTGTCCGTCGTGCCGAACGTACCCAGCCACGGAATGTACGTCTCACGTGGCGGGGGAGCTCTCGTATCGAGTTGTGCAGCTCGTGCTGCGTCCGCCGACCGCGCGTGGTCTGGCGTGTCGTTAAAACGTAATTGCCTTCGTGGCGTCTCGTTGGGGTTGGCGATGGCTCGTTGCACTGTCGCCCCCTTCCGTACGTTGTCGGGGTCGTCGGACCGGGTGTTGGTGGGTATCCTCCCGGAACGGCCGGGGAGGATTGCGAGTTATAGGCGCGCGAGCCTTCATCGTATTCGGATCGCTTCCGCTCGGCGGAGCGGAACGTCCGGCGACGATTTCGTTGAATACTACGACAAACGATTCGAGTCTTCCCTCCACGGCGGAGAGGCGGCTTCGTAAATCTTCGTTTTCCCGTTCGAGGGACGCTGAGCGTTCACGTAACGCACGAGCTTCGCGCTCCGAGACTCCGAGTCTCTGCCTTACGGCTTCGTCGACGGCCGCGTCGCTCGCCCTTTCGATGTGACCTCGAAGGTCTTCGTACACTACACGTAGTGCCGTGGGAGTCACGTTCCCTTCGTTGAGCTGACCGCGCGTTGCGGGGTCCATACTCACGGACTCAAACGGGCTTACAGTACGTGGTAGCTGGCCGATCGCCTCGATATCCGGCGGGATAGATCGATCAGTCGCGAAGATCGCTTCTGCTGACAAGGCCACGTCGGCTTCGGCGTCCGCTGACGTTGGCAACGGTTCGTCTGTGTTTTCGGAAGTGGACGCGGACGTCCAGTCTCTCTAGTACGGGTCCTAGTCGGCCCCGAGATTTACTAGAACAAATGAACGTCCGCGTCCAAAAAAAAATAAAAAATTTTTGGATGCGGACGTCCACTTTCTCTAGTACATATGGCGGAATACTAGGGCCCGACATCCACTTTCTCTAGTACATATGGCGGAATACTAGGACCCGACATCCACTTTCTCTAGTACGTTTGGCGGAATACTAGGGCCCGACATCCACTTTCTCTAGTACATATGGCGGAATACTAGGACCCGACATCCACTTTCTCTAGTACGTTTGGCGGAATACTAGGACCCGACGTCCACTTTCTCTAGTACATATGGCGGAATACTAGGACCCGACATCCAGTATACAATATATCAGCGAAAACCGGGAGGGAAGAAATTACAGCGGATGGTAAATTCAGGGCCCATATCGGACCGTATTTTATTCTCTCATTTAGGAAACTGCTCGTATACAATACGTCTCTCTAGAATAGGGAATACATATCTGGTCAGAATAGGAAATAAATACCCGGTTAGAATAGGAAATACGTATCCAGCCAGAATACGGAATATGTATCCAGCCAGAATACGAAATACGTATCCAGCCAGAATACAAAATACCTGTCAGCATATCGTCGATCACCCATCTCCCTCAATATCGCGTTCTCCCTACCATCCGAACGCCATGCACCACCATCCGCACATACTTCAAGAACCCTCACGACCTAGATTACAAAAATCCGCTCCTTCCCAATTCCATCCCCGCTTTCCTCGACACCACCCCAGCCCATTAAATCATCAAGACATCAAACACGAACATGGTCAGCAAAATCTTACACCACTTGAAACCACTCTCACTTCTATCGTATGCCCGAAAATATACACATACCAGAAACACCTCACAGCTTCATTCCCCATCTTCCTACATCCCTTCTTCACTCTCCTTCAGTCCTGCCGTTCCTGCTTCACCACTCCTGCATCACATACAAAACATCAACCCCAACAGTCAGATTCAAAAGCAACGCTTACCACGACAGATATCCTAGAAACTCCCTTACTTACCTCTCCGAGAGGATGAGTGAATCATCCATCCTACACAAAATACAAACCATGATCCAAAAACCTTGCAATGAATAATCAAAGTCAGCAGTCCATATCTTCGCAAAACAAGTCTTGGTGCTCAGTGAAACTTACCTTCTGTCATCAACATTCCTGCACCATCTACACAACATCGGAATCAACCACAACAGTCAGACCCAAAACCAACCTTCCCTCGCTGCTTACTTTCAAAACTCGCACACTTACCTTCGCTCCACACAATACACACCATGACTCAATAGGCTTCCAATGAAAAATATCGCATCAACGGAAATAGTCAGACTCAAAACCAACCTTCCCTCGCTGCTTACTTTCAAAACTCGCACACTTACCTTACCTGTTCCATCCTGCACACAATAAAAACCATAAATCACGTAATCGTGTAGCCAAGAAAAGTAGTCAGCATTCCGCATCTTCGCACAACCGGTCTGGGCGCCCAATGTGACTTACCTTCCGTCATCACTATTCCTCCATCACCTACGCAACATCGGAATCAATCGCAACAGTCAGATTGAAAACCAACGTTTCCCTCGCTACATACCCTGAGAACTCGCAAATGTACCTCTCATCCATCCTACACACAATACAAACCATGATCCAAAAACCTTGCAATGAATAATAATCATAGTCAGCAGTCCATATCTTCGCAAAGCACATCTTGGCACTCAATGAAACTTACCTTCCGTCATCAACATTCCTGCATCATCTACACAACATCGGAATCAACCACAACAGTCAGACTCAAAACCAACCTTCCCTCGCAGCATACTTTCAAAACTTCACGTACCTCTCTTCCATCCTCCGCTCAATACACACCATGAGTCAACAGGCTTCCATGAAAAATATCGCATCAACGGAAATAGTCAGACTCAAAACCCACGCTTCCCTCAATGCATACCCTCGAGGGTAGAGGATGGAACGAAGGTACGTGCGCGAATCTTGATCAAGATTCGCACACGTACAAAGCAAAGGCGGTCAAAGAATCTCAGTCGGTGATGAGGGCGGAGTGGAGCCTGCGGCGTCGACCGGACAGCTTTCTGCGTCCGCTTAAGTCTTGCTGTGCATACTCGAAATCATCGCCGGCAGTGAGATTGAGTATGGCCCAAGCCATGGTCTCTGATTCCCCGAACAATGAGATCCGGATCGAGAACAACGAATATAAACATATAATCATATATATGAGAATCCATTTGCTTTCCTTACATGATCCGTGGCATATCCGCTGTAAAGCACATTCAGATTCCACGAAGTTCGGAAATAAAAAAGTTTATTATTACAAATGAATTAATTGAAAATTCATCTCCCAGGCAGTCGTTCGTCCTTCCATGCACACGTTGCCAGCACGCAATGTGATGTAACAGTTGGAAATGATTGAACTCTCGGTTAAATTCCACCGTTGGGATGTCAGCTGGAGTGAGCACAAAACTACTACCCACAAAACTACGAACACGTTACATTCCAAGTCTCGAAAGCACCACAAAAATAAAATTGGTCGCATCTGGACGGCACAGTCTCCCCTGTTCAGCTCGCAATCCTCCCTTTTGCGTCAAAACTCGACATGGAATGCAAGTATGAAGGGTGCTTCTACTACTGCGTAGATGCTTATGCGCTCGCGCTGCATGAGCGAACGTGTCGCTACCGTTTCAACCCCTCTCCCCAACATTTCAACAACGCTCGTGTCCCTGCCGTCACCCATGAGCCTGCTCGAAACGGCGACCATGATTCCCCGCAACCCAGCTCCCCAGACCCAGAATCTGGTCGTGCTTCCTCCAGCGACTCACCCTGTGACGCTCCACTGCCACCAACCTCAACCCCCTCCCGCGCAGACCTCCTCGTGCAATCCCTCGCCGCCAGTCTCACAACCCTCGAGTACAAGGCCGGCGCTGGCCGCGTGAGCGAAGTCATCACCATCCTACAAGACCCCGCATTCTCCCTAGAAAAGTTCAACAGCGCCGTTCGCACCGTAGAAGAATGTCGCCACGTTACCGCTTCCATGGTCGAAACACATTTCCGCACCGAAGGTTACAAGAGCCACATCATTCCAGACAAAACTGGTAAGTACTCGGCACAGCTGTACCTCCGCGACCCAGTCGACATGCTCCGCAGGCAGTTAGCACTGGCTAACGACCAAAATACTCTCTTCCACCCCTCCCCACAGACCGCCCCAGACGGCACCGCAATATTTTCTCATCCCCTACACACAGAATTCGCGAAAACGCTGCACCAGGTTACTAGACAGCGCGTGCAGCTCTCGGAAGATCCACAGGTCGTATGGGCAGAGGAAAATGATCCCACCCTTCCTCCTTTGCCGGCCTCCTCCAAGTGTACTCCGACAAGAGCAGCACAAGCCTCAAGAGCTCCGCAATCGTCGCATACCCCATACACGTCACACTGCTCAACTTCTCCGCCCCCCTCCGTCGCCACTGCATCCGTACCGGCCTCACCATCGTCGGGTATCTTCCGTACATTGTTAACCCTTCGTCCAACGCCTTGTTCGGTGATGAAATGCCGACAACCTCTAGTTCTGCTAGTCGCGCTCGCAAAATTGATATTCTTCATAAAGCACTCGAAAAAGTGTTTTCGTCCCTATCCACCGCGTTCTCTTCCGGGTTCCCCTGCACAGACTCCACTGCAACTGCCCGCCAATGCTTTCCCATCCTAGCCAATTATTGCTGCGACTTTCCAGAGGCCAAAGAGCTGTCATGCACTCGCAACAGCACTACCACCACACATCCCTGCCACCGCTGCTACATCCCCGCCACTCAACTTGAATCCACCGCGCCACACCAGCCCCGCTCCCTCGATGATACACGCTCTGCACGCCAAGAGAGCGCTCAGGAGCATACAACTGCTCCGCTCGAAGCTCTCTCCCTCCTCGAACAACACTCTGTCCTCGAATCGACCGCTCTTTTACCCACCAACAGTCCCCTAGACCCCTACAACATTTTCTCCTTCGAGCCTCTGCACAATCTCCACCTCGGCATCTCAAAGCTCATCAAACAGTGCATTGTCCACCGCCTCAGCTCCCCAGACCTCACCACCACCACTGCCTCCCATTCCGGGACACCTCGCACCTTCAAGAAGGTGAAAAAATCCATCCTCGCCGGCTCAAACAGCATTCTGTCCGCTATCGAACGCGACTACTACATCACCGGTCTTCATGTCGACTTCTCCAAGGGTGAGAAGGGCACCAATTTGAACGGCCTCTTCACGGAGGACGGCATACGCGGCATGCTCGCAGCCAAAGACTATCACCATGTCGACATGGTGTTCCCTTTCATCGCAGCATTCATTGACACATGCTGTGACGAAGTAGAGACAGCCCCCCTCACTTCCATCTGCACGCAATACTCTGACCTCGTCGCATGGGTCATGAAACGCGGTCGCATCAAGCACTGGACTGCCGCCGAACTAGAAAGCCTCCAGAACTCCATTTCCTATTTCAAACAATCAATGCTCTCCACCCTCGGCCCATTCCACACCACAGGTCTCAAAACTTTCAAGTTCCATCTTCTAGACCATCTTCCCGGTGACTTGCAGAGATATGGCGCCCTGGAACACATTGATGCAGGCCCCTACGAACACTCGCATCTTCTGTTCAAACAGAGTTATAGGAAAACCTCTCGAAGGCGCTCCACAGCCATGGAAGAGACTATTCGCCACATGGAATTCTCCTTGGCCACTCCAACTGGTCACACCCCATCGAACACATTGGGAAACCCACGCATGATATCGCCCACAGACGGTGCAGTACTCGTTCGCGACGGATTCACCGTTGCACTGCACGACTTTGCCTCCCTGCTGCCCGATGCAACCCTCCTCGTTGCAGATATCGACGGACAGCCCGATCCTGCCACTCTTTTGCCTCTGCACAACTCCTCGTTCCCGTCTGGCACCATAACGCTATTCCAGCAACTCGGTGACACAGCTGCACAAGCGTTCCTCACCCTCGCTAGACTGCGCGCCACGGCAGAAGGCCCTCCAATACATGACATGGACATTTCCGTCACCGTGGTAAAGTCCGCCTACGTCATGGGAGGGTACGTCCCAGATGCCGACGACTTTGACCCGCACAGTGGCATGCTTCGCCCCACAAACGTGTCGAGGCACAAGCAGCAGCGCGTCTTTGCAACTTCATCATTCGGCCCCGCAAAGAGATCGCAGTACTCCTTTGTCGTCATCTCCGGAACTGCCGATGACTACAGAACCATATGGGTAGGGCGCGTCCTGGCACTGGTACGCCTGCAGTCTCCAAACCTGTTTCAACCTGTAGAACTCGCTTTCGTTCAGTATATGACCTGCTTTGCCCCAAAAACCGCTGTGGAAAAATCACTTGGGTGCATTTGTTTAAAGTGGTCCACATGGGACCCGGACAACGGATCCGTTGACAGCAATGACACTGCATCCCACAGTGCAGGTGGTCCTTGGTTTGACCTCATTCCTGCATCTACTATATCTGGCACCGTGCACATCGTACGAAGTAACTTTCCAGTCAAGCCATTTACGAAACAAATGCACTGGTCGGACCACCGTTTCTATCTCAACCGCTTCTACACCAACACTGATTACCAGTTCACAGATGATAATGAAGAAGAATAAATCTAAATCGCAGCACTCTATTGATAATGTACTACATGATAAGCCTTCTAGTCAACGTCACATTTACTGCACTAATTTCAACCATCCTCCATTACGCCAAAACCGTTATCAGCAGTGGCTGCATGGCGCCGCTCCATGCCCCCATACTGTGGGGCATTGATTTCGACATTCAGGTTTGCACTCAGGTGTCCAGCATATGGGTCAACGACGAAAAGTTCTGCGCCAATTAGTCCTTGCGCAATCACACAATCCATTACAGCACCGAGGTTTGACGTAATATGCGATTGAATCCAATCCTCGGACACTAGAACAAGTGATGAGCAGCGGTTTACATCATCAACGACATGAACAATTCCAGACCCCTCTCCGCTTTGCCACACTTCAACAGCCTCTCTCGTCACAGTACGGCTTGCAAACACATGCCGTGACTGTGCACTAGTCCGCTGTTCGCTCTCGACAACGTCCGTTTCTTCCCTTGCTTGCGAGCCTTGGAGACAAGACATGCAGTACACCACCATACCAACTAATTGCTGAAAAGCTACCCCCACATATTGACTGTACCGCCTTGTAAACTCCTTCTGCCGTGCACCTCCTTTCCCCTTCGGTTCATCCAAACACTCCACAGTAGTCACTAGCCAAGCATCCAGGCGCGCCAGCGTTAGTATGCTCGTCTCTATGTCCATTACTTGTTCTGGTCGTATCGAATACCCCTGAAGATGTCCAGCACATTCACAGCTACTCGGTTGTTAAACCATGCATCACCATTCACTTCCATTTCGAAGCTGTCAGGAACCATGCCTTTGCTGTATCGCAGCTCTGAGAACGGTGCCGTTCGCCACCTCCCCATATCCAAATCACCGTTGCTTTCCCGTTTCAAAAGCTTCTCAGACGCTTCGCGCTTTTGATCCTCTCGCTCGTCCATCTCAGCTCGCGTCGTCAGCATCGTGCATCTAGACATTAATTTCGTGTACCCCAGCGAACCGAACAATCTGTCCCTCGCATTACGCTTCCGTGCACTCATCACGTCGGACAGTTTCTGCGTCACCTTCACTTTCAATTCCTTGCTCCCCGCCACAGCCTCTTGACAGCACACACGCTGCTCCTCATCGGAAAACACATCACACCACGGACTTTGACGCAGTACGTGTCGCACCAAGTCATTCAGCAGATCACTCTCGTCTCTGTACGAAGGTGTATACCACTGCAGATTCTTGATGATATAGCCCGGAGGGGTAGCAATATATCCTACACCGTTTTCGCTCCAAAGTGTCCCTTCTACCGGCTCTACCTCGATGGTACGTCCAGTCCAACGTCTCTGCGTTTGTTCCGCTATAGGGTCCAGCTCCATAGTCTCGTTCTTGCACCACTTTGTCAGGTTTTCCTCAACCGCCCTAAGAACTCCAAGGTATTTCACAGGAATGGCTTTCTGTATTTTCGACTTACCGCCACCGTGATCACTGATTCTACCTGTTCTCGCAATTGCAGTAAGGCTGGCATTTTCCGCCTGCAGAGTCTTCACCTTAGCCTCCAACGCAACTATCTCCGTGGTGAGCGCCTTGTTTGCTATGTCCTGGCTAAACACTTTTTTTTCCAGCTCCGCGATCTTCTTCTTCTGCGCATTGATGCGACTCGCCATTAAATCGATGGATTCCGGCGGATGCAACCTCTCTGCCCTCACCGTCCCCCCATCTCGCACGCTATCGGGATTATGATGTCCTCCATCGGCAATAGCCTGACGTCGCGGGGGCGTTACGCGCATATTTGGCACCAATGACAGTCTGTTGTGACGAGGCCCGCACTCCGGCTGCTCTCTCCCCTCAGTACCACCTGACCGCCGATGATAGTTGGCATCCTGTGAACGTTGCTCAGAAACAACATCCCTTGCCGCTATCCTCGGGTCCCTGACTGCATTACCTGCTGGGGCTGATGTACTCGGCATAGTTGGCGCAGTGGGGGTCACAGCCTCCAGTGTCTCGCGAACCCCCGGCTGGGACTCCGTCTGCAGCACCTCCGCATCTGCCAACCCGGGAGGAACTACCTTTGCCATAGCACTCTGCCGCAATTCCAACATGTTTTGAGCCACTATCATGTCATCATCATGATGTTCACTGTCCCTGCGAGCACGCTTGCCTCGGTCAAGCCCCATCTCTCTCCGCGCCGTTCCTCCTTCCTCACTTTCTCGCTGCGGATCCCCAGTTCTGCGCCGGTCCGTCTTGCGACTACCGGACCGCGGTTCAATGCTGCCGGTAGGCCCAGACCGCTTCTTCGCACGGGATTGTCGGGCACTCGATACAGCAGCTGCTGACCGGGTTTTCTGGAGGCCCGGAGGCTTTGGAGCTTTCTTCGCAATACGCGGCGGCATAATGAAGCTTTCCCGGAAGCGATGGAACGATTGAGTTGCACGAGATACAAAAAAGATTGCTGTATAGTGTCGGTAACCACAACGGTCTGCGATGAACGTTCAGGTCAAGTACCGGAGAATACGCCAACAGCCCAGATTGTATACGGTAGGCAGTCATCAACAGTATTTAATGAGGTACAATTACAGCTGTCGAGCTAGGCCGCGAGCACCCCTATGTCCGGAAGACGTCCTGATTTGAATTAAAATTTGGGCTATTCTCAAAAACATGCACATGTGAACATGTTTTTGAGATGGGGGTGTGCCGTACGGCACAATCGACCCGCTGAAATCGATGTTTTTTGCAATATTTTTTTCTGCCCTGAATTGTAGAATTTCTGGGCTGGACAGCAATGCAACTGAGCTGGACATCCACCGGGCGTCCATTTCAACTTGGTCTTGTATTTTGCATCTGCACGCATAACAGCAACCAAGCAGTCAGGTTCACTGCTCGGACGAAGTGCACCTAGAGTGTGAACGATTGGTTTTTGACAGGCGAGTACTGCTCAATAGGTTTCACCCTGGACTAATGGTGGCTGGACATGCTGCATTATATGATATACTTCAACTCTGGAACGTAGCTTTATTTGTAGTCGAAATGAAAACATCTTTCGTGACCCTAATTCCATGCTCTAAACGCTGTCCCATAATGAACGTAGAGCTCCTGCCCCGGACGGATATCGCGGATTGCACGTACTACAATGATCTTCGGATTTTCTAGGTCCTTCGCCTTGAGCTTCTTCCCCGTCGAACCGCTGCTGTAGTTCTCGACAAACTCGACGTTGGCCATCCGCCTGGTGTCTTCCGCCGGAGTGTCCTCACCTCGCAAATACCGCGGGTCGTTGATGAACTGCGCCGAACAGAACGGAGCCGGAACAATCCAAATTGGATGCTCGATGTTTTCGTCGTCCTCCGCTGTTGCATACAGCTTGATGGCATACATCAAGAATGTTTCCTTCGTTATCGCCATGTGACCCTCTCCGTACGCGAACCTCATCGACTCCTTGCTCATATCAGAGTACACAACAGTTCCGTAGTATGCACATACTTCGTCGCCAACATTAAATGTCTGTTCAGCGAAGAGCCCTCTTCCTGCATTTGGATGCTTAATCAGCGATGGTCGAACGCTCAATTTTTTCGCAACACAATCGTGTGCCCGCATCACGCGAGGGTTTTCAGTTTGCAACCAGCGGCGCAGGGAAGGTGGCCAATAATGTACCGGTTTTTCCATGTGCTCGTGCGACGCAATCGACTCTGGGCACAGCTGCCAGAGGTACTGCCGAATATATTTCGGGAACCTCTGGTACAGGGGAAGGCCAGGTGGGGGTTCGATGATCCTGCGTTCCCTCTGTGTACGCATCGTGACAGAGGGGGACGCCAAGAACTTCTCAGCACTCTGTTTCGCTTCTGTCGTGACCCTCATGTCAGTGTTGTTTGAAAGAATTACACGTGACATGACTGCACACAGCTTTGGAAGCGATCGTGCCACACACAATTTGTCCATGTCACTGCCGACGAAAACACGGTGCTCAGGCAAGCTCATAGCTGCTTTTCCCGTTGCGAAAGTGCCAGAGAATGGATCGACAACAATATCACCAGGCTGTGAATGCTGGCTGATCAACTCCATCATGAGAGCGACGCTCTTCTGCTCTGCACGAACTCTGACCGTAGCACCGGTTGTGCTCCTTGTTCGCCACACCATCTCATTCGAATCGATGGCGGGCATATTGATGGTGACGTTGCACCACGCCGGGTACGTGCCGTCCATGTATCCGTGGTTCCTATAGGCCACCATCTCGCTTCCAGTCTTGAACGGAACACCTCGCTTCCAGAAGTGGATAGCGACCTCTGCCATGTTCATGCGTTGGTACCTCTTCCGCCCCGGCATTTGATAGAGGTGCCCAGGTAGTCGGACAAACAACAGAGGTACCTCGTCAACGAAGAAAACTGAATTCCGAACGACGTCCTCCTCCTCCTCCTCCTCATCCGCACTTTCTTCGCCACTGTGCTGCGATGCTTCGGAGTCCGAATTCATGGACGTAACCTCTTCTTCATCCGACCCGTCATCACTGGCAGCAGCATCGGTTGGGCCTTCTGACTGCGGTCCTTTGTACGTTTCCAAGTAATGGAACCATTCGTAGAACTGCAAAACGGAGCAGAACACGATGCCGTGGCCACCGGGGCGCAACAGCTCGTCAAACACTTCGATGCTAGCCTGCATATCTTCTGCAGTTAGCCTGTCGTACGAAGAGTTGGAATCGTTCCTCTTACGACGAACATTGTAGGGCGGATCAGTCAGAATGAGCTGAACGTTGCCCGTGATGGGCACGTGTTCTCGGCTCTCGTCGGCACTGACCAAATCTTCGAAAGGGACGTCGTACACCCGGCAATACTGACTCATTTTCGAAAGAAAGTCCTTTGCGAGAGCCTGCCCTTCACTTTCCTGCTCTTCTGTCGCATGGGGTGACGGTGACGGGGGAGACGGCCCTTGGGCAGTAAGACTGGTCCTCCCAGGTCCAAGTTGAAGCCTGGTTGTGTGTCTTGTCGACGGAACCAAACCTCTCCCTCCTGTGTTGCGACGAGTGGGAGTGTCATCAACCGGCTTGGGGACCTTTTCTGCGTCCGCGGCTTGTGGTGCCGGGCGGAGGACAGCCATAACGTCTTCGTCGAGGGTGTCAAAGTACGCTGGCAGCTTGTCCGGATTTCCGCTTGACAAGTATATTTCCAGCGCCCCCCAGCGGTCGGACTCCGGCCAGGTGTACAGGTCCGGGTTGACGATAAGAAACTGCAACCGGTCGAAGAACTTCCTCACAAGGTCCCTAAATGCACTGTGCTGCGCACTGGTTCTTGTCTCTACTTTTCCACCATATCCATCAGGATGAGATAGGGGAGCTTTGTCGTGGTAGAGATCTAGCTTCTGCTCCATCGGTGCGAATAGACCTTCATCGAGCACGTCAAACCAATGCTCACTGCTGTCGAAAATGATGTACGGCGCCATCAACTCTTCGAAGCTGGAAAACTTTGCGGCGAAGGCCACATCGGTCCAAGCATGGTATAAAACTTGAACCACGTAACAAGCTCGATTAGTGCTTTTCCGATGGGCTGGGACGCGTGCGGCTTCGTTCCCCTCTTCGGCCGCGTCGCCTATTCGGCGACGCGGCAGGTTCTTGTTGTGATTTCGGATGATAGACAACGCTTGGAAATACATCAATACCTCGAACGTTTCCGGTGGAGCAAGAACGAAGGCGCTTGGTTCCCCGCGCTGCGGCGCCTGTAGTGGCGAAGGAAGCATGTTACATCCAATAAGGAAGGTCTGCGGCACGATCCCAGAAAGGATGCAGTGCTCAACCCATTGCCCGATACGCTCATCCTGTCTTGAAAACTCGGCAATGGGTAATGCCAGACGAACAATCTGCTTGGCTCGCTCAACGTTCATCTCTGCCATGACGATTTCGGCAACATCCGCCTCGACTCCAGCATTCTTCGAACGACCGCTGAAGGCCATGCTGAGTCGACCTTGCAGCGCCAGAAATTGTTCTTCCGTGCCCTGCGCAACCCAAGCGCCAAGGTCCGCGTATGTGAAACCTCCCGGCTTGTCCGTCAAGTCTGCGAAACTTGAGTGGGCGAATAAATCCAGCAAGAGGCGGAGGAAGTCTTTGCCAGCGAGAGTAGTTTCGCGGGCGGCGCGACCTACGTTTCGACGTGTACCCATGTCACTAGAATCCTCCCAAGGGCTAGCGGGTTCGCGCAGAATTGGCACGGTTGCGTCGTCAACGATCGGATTGCTGTTGCGCCTGCGCTTATTCGTCATAATGGAATGAGTGGAAATTCGGTACAGGATGGCGACCGCTCGGCGAGACAGTCAAATTTGACGACGTATCTCGTGACGTTTGCACTCTTTCGTGAGGAACACTGGTTGATATCGAACGGAACAGAGTATACGGGTACACAGCACTGGAAAGGTCTTGAAACCCGTAACCGGTGTAGGTAATAAGTTGTGACGGATACGTGGTAGAGAAAAATTTTAAAAAGATTGTGATTCCCTGTCTTTGAGTGTTGTACTGCACGGCCGCCATGGCGGCTGTGACTGCAGTCACATAGGTTGTCACAGGTGCATCACGCTTACCAGGTGAGCGACATCCGGACGGCCACTGGACATGGGGATGTCCAGCTCAGATGCATTGCTGGCCAGACCAGAAATTCTACAATTTCGGGCAGAAAAAATATTGCAAAAAACATCGATTTGGGCGGTCGATTGTGCCGTACGGCACACCCCCATCTCAAAAACATGTTCACATGTGCATGTTTTTGAGAATAGCCCAAATTTTAATTCAAATCAGGATGCAGATATTCGTCTTCTAGCATTGTCAGAACACATTCGTATAACCACATTTGGAGAACCTGAGCCCAGAGCTATCGGTTTTGGCGGGAGCTAAGCCATATCTCATATAATCAGTAACTACTTCCCGCCAGCTGAGTGGTGGAACCCCTGCTATTTCTACCAACGAGACATACGGGGTGTCAACTCGGCAATCGTATATGATTTGGGTGCTAAATTTATTCAAGAGACGAATGGGCTTCGAAAAGGAGCCCAACAACGTCTTCTTGTGATCCATGGGTATAGGACTATCTATTCTTCTCCAGGCTTCCACCATAGCCTCCTCCACCACCTCCGTTAATGGATCGAATATCCGAACCGCACCTCAACATGCTTTTCTTCTCATCCATGGGTACTGACATCTCCGAGATGTGAGTCACATGTTCTCCAGGCTTCCACCGTAGCCGCCTCCTCCGCCTCCGTTAATGGCAACAATATCCGAACCGGACCTCAACATGTTTTTCTTCTCATCCATGGGTACTGACATCTCACATGTTCAACATGTGAGATGTCAGTACCGGAGAAGTTCTCCAGGCTTCCTCCGTAGCCACCTCCTCCACCTCCGTCTGTGGGAATCAACACAACATCACCACTGCGTCTTACCTCACATCCACATCTCTCCGGGATGAAAACGGACGGACGACATAGGGTTTGTAGACGTTTAGAATCTTGTTAGAAAAAAGTAAACGAAAGAGAACTTCTCTTTCATTGAATGATATCTCGTCCCTGTCGCAATATGTTCCATTTTCATTTTCTCGGGTTGCACACCCATCATGGGTGATCAAGGCCTGGATCGAACCCTCCGAGGGTCTTCGATGGATAGGACAGATAGTGGAAGGCTTTTAAGCCTGTGACCAAGCGGCTATTGATTGGTTGGAGGAAGGAAATTACAGAGGAAATATAGCTGAGTACGGTGCTCGCGATAGCTGTTAGGTTAAAGTCAAATATGTTTTTCGATTATTTTTCGTACGGAAATGCCTTGGAAAAGACGATGCTTTGTCGTTCTCCTGGAGGGAGTCCGTTGCATTGCACTCAATTCGAGAGCATCGTCATGAAGGAGAGGATTCTTTCTGCTTGTTAGAATCGGTTTAGAGCAGATAGCTAATGCATTACTGGCCAGCCCAGAAATTGTAGAATTTCGGGCAGCAAAAATATTGTAAAAAACCTTGATTTGGGCGGTCGATTGTGCCGTACGGCACACCCCCATCTCAAAAACATGTTCACATGTGCATGTTTTTGAGAATAGCCCAAATTTTAATTCAAATCATGGTGTCTAATTTGGCCACAACGGCCCCAGGCACCGGCCGCCGCCCCGAGTGGGGTTGTCACTGGCTTCTGTAAGCACTAACTGTAAGGCTAAATGGCGTCTGACGAAGGGTCGATTTCAGGCTCAATACGCCAGGGACAGGTCTTGGTCCTTGTTCCATCATGGTCCCACCCACTCTCTCACGACCAACCTGAAATGGACGTCCGGTGGATGTCCAGCTCGATTGCACTGCTGGCCAGCCCAGAAATTCTAAAATTTCGGGCACAAAAAATCTTGCAAAAATCAACGATTTGGGCGGGTCGATTGTGCCGTACGGCACACCCCCATCTCAAAAACATGTTCACATGTGCATGTTTTTGAGAATAGCCCAAATTTTAACTCAAATCAGGGTGTTCCCCGGATAAAGGGGTGCTCGCAGCCGCCCCAAAAGCCGCCTAGCTTGACAGCTGTAATTTTAACACATTACACATCAAGGACACTGCCTGCTTCACGCCACCTCGTCAGGTTTCGAGAGCCCGACTCGGGCCCGTTCCGAACGGACACTCACATCTCGATTGCCTGTCTTGCATTCCAGCGGTCACGATAGGTGTGTACCTAACAAAATTTCGGTTGTATTGTGTTATTATTTCCAGCGATTGGCGTTCACGACCATTCTTCAACGTGAAACATACCATCCACATCACTCGAATACGTCAACGTCAACCATCTCTTTTCCTTTCCAACTCAACAACCATGGCGGATACGCATTTCAGCAGTTTGTTTTCAACGGTTTGCGGCGATCAAGTGAGCGCGTCAGCGGAGTCGCGCGGACTCAAGCGCGGCGTCGATGTCAATTTGTTTGCGGACGTGGACGGTGCGGCTGTGCATATTGGGACGGCTTCGGTGAGCACTGCTGGTGGCGATGTTGGCCTTCCGCGCACGCTGCACAACCACAAGCTGCCGGAAACCGACGAGGCGGACTATATCGTCGTGCGCAACATTGCGACTAAGGACAAGTTCAAGGACCTCCCGTTCCCGTACATGTTTGATGGCGCCGAGGGACCGCCGGAGACGATGGGTGGAGCATACGCCGCGGCGTTTTACCCTTGGGATACTCGGATGATGCGCCCCGCTGCGGAGGATGGCCCTAGCGACATTCGTACCCCTGCTGCAGCGTCAAACTTCAACGCAGCGACGAACCAGGCCAGCTCGGGACGGATGCCCAGTACCGGTCCGGCAGGCGAAATCACTGGTTCGGGGGGTACGAAGCATCCAGCACGCTCCGTCCCGGTTTCGGGAGGCACGAAGCGCCCTGCTCGCTCTGCAGAGCCTCCAGTGGAGGCACGAAGCACCCTGCTCGCTCCAACGTCACCGAAGCTACTACGCAGGACGTAACCGAGGTGGACGACGAACCGGAGGTGGCGGAAAGCATTCGTGAGCAGCAGGGGACGCAAATTACGGTGCCCAAGTTTGTGACGTCGGATTACGTCGGAGAAGGAGCGACTGTGTTGGTGAGGCAGCTAGTGGAACCGGCCGTGACCCTTCGGGATGTGAAAGAAGACCACGTGGAGGACCTGCGCAACAATATGTTGGCTGTGGGGTATGTGAGCTCTTCGCGTATCACTGTGACGGTGCTGAGGTCGCAGAACACGCATCTGCCCGCCGACACGCGTCTGTTCCAGAATGGCAAATTCCATGCCAATGCGAACGTGACCGTGATCGACGGACTGCATCGTCTCAATGCTATGCATAGCATTGCCGATGACTTCACGCGCCTCACCCGTATGCACAGAACCAAGCTGCCACAGGACGCAAACCGCTTGCGCTGGGTTACTCAGCCTCTGGATGTGTACTACCTTCGCCGCAAGGACGACAGTGATCTTCAGCCTCATGAGATCATCCACAAGAGTGCAGAGTCGAACCATACGACTGGGACGCAACTGACGGAGCGCTCCCTGGTTCGAATCTTGTCGTCCATCCAGCAGTTCATCCGTACGATTGCTGTTGCAAATAACGTGGAAAACGCTGGCGACTTGCGTGAGTCTGATGTCATCCGAACATTGTTCGAGGCGCAGTTCATGGGGATGATGAATTCAACGAACACGGCCCGGCGGTGGACGCGTTTGGCTATAGCAACGCTGAAGCATCCTGTTCTCGACGAAGTGTTGCGTGAGCTGAACAATTCCGAGCGCCGCAACGAGATTGGGATAACGCACCTGGACCACAAGATAGTGCGCGAGTTGCTGGAAGAAAACTTTGTCTTCGTCTTGCGTGGTCTTTCGGAGTACTTGAACCCTGCTCATGGTGGACGTCCGGATGGACGCTTTGACGTGAACGACTTCTATACATACGTCCGTCGCGTGACTGCAATAGCAAATTCTCTGTACGCTGCGTTTGGGCGCCCAAAGAGTATTATGCGCAAGTCATTTCTGAGCACAGAGATGGCAATTGGGTCGGTTAAGCAGCCGAAGGAGTTGCAATGGCATCTCACCAATGCCATTGCAATGTATAGAGGGGACGACCGGAGCAGTGAGGTTCGAATGCGACGGAGAACCACGCGTTTACAGGATTTGGAAACGAACTTGAAAGAGTTTTTCAATCCGACATTGAAGAAGAAGACTAAGGCTCGACGCAAACGCCGCCCTTCTGCTGCCAATGTGAGACTCACTCACAAGAAGCAGCGGAATGTCGAACATGAGCCTGCTTCGCATGGCATCCGCCGCCGTTCACAGCGACTTCGCTCGACGGGGAGCACACGCCTCGAGGAAGAAGAGCCGGTTGTGGTACAACAATCCGCCGGGGAAGAAGAGCAGGCCGTTGTTGATAAACCCACCGATCAACAACAAGCCACTGCTTCCGGTGATGAGGTTGACGAAGACTCCGCCCGTTCCCCCGATTCTGCCGTTGAGATTGTCCCCCAAGATAACCAACGTGCTGGTGCGACTCCCTCCAACCAAGAATCTGTCCATACCGCTTCGGACGAGGAAGACAAACAACGGTGCAGACGAGGGCCAAGTCGAAAGCAAGGGGGTCCGCGAAGTGACAATTACATTCACTGTTCCGGAAGGAGTGGAAGTCGATGAAGACGGTTACATCGTTCGTGACTCTCCTTCTGAACACGACCTCCTGTTCGACGACCGTATGCCATCTCTTCCTGACGATTTCGAAGTCAAAGACCGAGCCGAAGGGCATCATCTGGCGCAGCGTCCCGCGGACGTCATCGCATCGGTGAGGGTTGGCTGTCTGCCCCCGATTGAGCTCAGGTTGTTATTGGAGAGTGTGGAAATCGATGAGGAGGGCAGAGAGGTGAGGTATTTGAAGCAAGTGGCGATGGACCCTGTGTTTGAGGGGCTGCATATTCCGGAACAACATCGGGCTCGTCATCTTGTTTTCGAGATCGACACCATCTATCCGATGTTTTTCGCAGCGTGGAAGATGGCTGCCAAGGCGATGTGTGAGCCTACATCGACGTTTCTACCCTCGAGGCTGGACTTCGCCCAGGTTGCGCGAATGTCTACAAGCTGGAAGGATTCGTATGAGGCCGGCACTGGTATGGCGTACTTCCACAATTGCCGAACGGAAATCAACGAGCGAGGGTATACGGTGATGCACAATTTCGCGGATGTAAGCTACCTCGATGCGTCGGACAAGTTCCCATTTGACTTGGGTCTCATGGAAGAAATTCCTAACCAGGAATTGTTTCGGTACTTCTTGGGAACATGGGAGGGGGAGGAGGTGCACAAGGACCCTGGGAACCGGCAGCTGTGGAGTCCCATTGTCAATACGGGGGACGATGAAACAGATGAGAAGAACCGGAATGAGGGGAGGGCTCGCTTCACGTCTACGCGCCACTGCCTGGTTGACTATGCCGAGAACGATGAGACGCATATCGACCGGTTCAAGTTTGTGACGCGGCGAGCCCTGCTGGATGTGTGGTTGGGAATCCTTGTCCGGCTGATAGGGCTGGAGGAGTGCGGTTTACCGGGAGAAAAACTT
The DNA here is from genome assembly GCA_030407315.1 of Asparagopsis taxiformis. NCBI lineage: Eukaryota > Rhodophyta > Florideophyceae > Bonnemaisoniales > Bonnemaisoniaceae > Asparagopsis > Asparagopsis taxiformis. Next base: position 96,714 of record JALQPE010001975.1, read on the forward strand.
GTCATGCCGGCATCTGGGGGACGGTTTTTGATAACGGGAAAGGGGTGTCCTCGGCAGGTCCCACACAATGATTTCCCTGTTCCTCCTCGCGACCGCAAAGATCAACTTCCGGGTTACTTTGTTATTGCCAACGGAGATGACCCATTCCCTATCTGGGTGTGTCCAGGGTCCCACAAGTACGTCTTTTCCAAAGCGCTGGAATTAGATATGTACGCCAAGACGATGAAGCTGAAGAAGGTAATCGTTCCGCCACGTTCAGTCTTCATCGGTCACGGCCATGTACAACATGCCGGGGCAGGGCATGTCGACAGAGTTGTGTCACACACGACAACGAGGTATCACACGTATTTCAGGAATGCGTCGTATCCGATTCCCGACAATGTTTCGTTTGGTTTCATCAGGCGGTTGGGATTCGAAGAAGAAGTAATCGCCAATGCTCCGCGCCGGTCTGCCAGGCAAAGTCAACCGGCACCTGTCAATGTTCGCCACAAGACAGTTGTTCCCATCCCGGTCAAGAAAGATCGTAGGCCGAAGACAGGGCAGCTCGGAATCATGCGGATGAAGACGACAGAAGCTCCCAAGAAGAGAACCCTCACACCGGGTGAAGAATTCATCTTGAGCTATTCAACTCCACGGTTGCCGATAACGCCTATTCTGCCGGGAGATCCTGAATATGATGAGGACGAAGACGAAGAACAATTTTCCGACGGCTAGATAGCTTAACAACTACTACTTTGGTAAACAATTATCGAGAATATAATCATCTCCTTTATCACTTTCAATCTATGAACCTAGTATAATGTACTTCCGTTCCATGCTTTCAAACTAGATTGTCCATTCCCTCGTGGGTTGGAGCATGATTTCCAGGACGATTCCCTCACATCTCTAGACTCGATGGTCTATGCTAGAAATAGCAGAACAATTGGGTTTGTACGTGCTTCATCGCCTACTTGCTTCCGGTAATGTGTGGACGTGCACGATACACGATCAACCTGAAATGGACGTCCGGTGGATGTCCAGCTCAGATGCATTGCTGGCCAGCCCAGAAATTCTAAAATTTCGGGCACAAAAAAATTGTAAAAAATCAACGATTTGGGCGGGTCGATTGTGCCGTACGGCACACCCCCATCTCAAAACCATGTTCACATGTGCATGTTTTTGAGAATAGCCCAAATTTTAATTCTAATCAAGGTGTCTAATTTGGCCACAATGGCCCCAGGAACCGGCCGCCGCCCCGAGTGGGGTTGTCACTGCCTTCTGTAAGCACTAACTGTAAGGCTAAATGGCGCCTAACGACTGGTCGATTTCCGGCTCAACACGTCAGGGACAGGTCTTGGTCCTTGTTCCATCATGGTCCCGCCTCACTCTCTCACGACCAACCTGAAATGGACGTCCGGTGGATGTCCAGCTCGATTGCACTGCTGGCCAGCCCAGAAATTCTAAAATTTCGGGCACAAAAAAATGTTGCAAAAAACATCGATTTGGGCGGTCGATTGTGCCGTACGGCACACCCCCATCTCAAAAACATGTTCACATGTGCATGTTTTTGAGAATAGCCCAAAATTTAATTCAAATCAGGGTGTCTAATTTGGCCACAACGGCCCCAGGAACCGACCGCCGCCCCGATCGGGGGCTATCTTTGGCGTCTGTAAGCACCAACTGTAAGCCGGAACCGGCCGCCGCCCCGATCGGGGCTATCACTGGCTTCTATAAGCACCAACTGTAAGCCAAAACACTCTCTCACCATCACGTTACTCATATTCCGTGCACTTTATATTAGTAGTGAACCCGCCTGCTTAGTTGCTGCAATGCGTGGATGTAGGCAGCACACGACCAACCTGAAATGGACGTCCGGTGGATGTCCAGCTCGATTGCACTGCTGGCCAGCCCAGAAATTCTAAAATTTCGGGCACAAAAAATATTGCAAAATTCAACGATTTGGGCGGGTCGATTGTGCCGTACGGCACACAACCATCTCAAAAACATGTTCACATGTGCATGTTTTTGAGAATAGCCCAAATTTTAATTGAAATCAGGGTGTCTTTATTTGGCCACAACGGCCCCAGGCACTGGCCGCCGCCCCGAGTGGGGTTGTCACTGGCTTCTGTAAGCACTAACTGTAAGGCTAAATGGCGTCTGACGAAGGGTCGATTTCAGGCTCAACACGTCAGGGACAGGTCTTGGTCCTTGTTCCATCATGGTCCCGCCCCACTCTCTCACGACCAACCTGAAATGGACGTCCGGTGGATGTCCAGCTCGATTGCATTGCTGGCCAGCCCAGAAATTCTAAAATTTCCGAAAAATCAATTTGGTGGCCCAGCATCTCCTGTGCCGAAAATTCCCGCAGTCACTTCTGATATACTATATCGTAGTAGTAGTAGTAGTCTAGACGTGTTTCGCACTTGACGCATCAGGGAAGGCTGCACGGAAGGTTGAGACTACGCTACTTGCGTACCGCGTCGTCTGAAATAGCGAGTAGTGTTTGTTGTATAGTTGTGGAGTATGCGTCTAGTGGTTTGTAAAGCTTGCAGAACGGGATAGGGATGTGGGTGGCCCTATTTTATGAGTACATGAGTACCAATATTCAGGGTTGACAAAGCGGAAAGTCATAGGCTCGTACATGTTTGAGATTGCATAGTGGAGAAAATATTTACATCGAAATTTACATGGAGCAGATGGAGGTTTTAAGGATGAGGTATGAGAGGAAGAAAATTCTTCTGTGGTATGAGGATGTGTTCTGTGGGGGATGCAATCTTGGGATGGTACAGGGGGAGGTGGAAATGTACGGAGTGCGGGTTTAGAATGGATTGTGATTCGGAGAGGAGTGCCGACAAGCATATTATGGGGATTGGGGAGACGCTGCGGGGTGTTGGGGTAGTGAGGGCAGAGGAGGTGTTTAGGTGGGACCGTAGGAGGGTGCGGTTGAAGGCGCCGAGAGGAGGGGTTTTTAGGAAAGTGAGGAGAAAGAAGGGGAGGGGGTGGCGTCTGTTCTGGCTGTGGTGAGTGGGGATGTGATGGAGAAGAAGGGGGTTATTGTATTTGGGGAGGGAGGGGAGTGGGAGGATGGGTGCGAAGTGGGGGGTTGATATGTGGTTCAGAGCGGGGAGGTTTCTGGGGAGACGGCGGGGGAGCGGGAGCGTGGGGCCAGTGTGGTGGTGTATACGGTATCGAAGATGCGGATGGCGTGGGGGCATGGAGCAGCTGAGGGAGGGAGGGGTGGAGCAGGTCGGGTACGGGATGGGGAGTGAGAGGTTTTGGAAGAGTAAGCTGCAGGGGAAGTTTGTGGAGAGGGCGAAGGAGAGGGGTTGAAGGTAGAGGAGAGAGGGTATTGAAGAACAATACGTTTCAAAGGTGATGGGGGAGAGCATGGTCGAGGAGATAGGGGGTGTTTTTCCCTATTCTGAGGTAGTATGAGGACTGGTTATACGAAATCTGTACGGTAGAGCAGAACAGTAGGTATGGAATGGAGGTGTGCACCGTGGAAGCGGGGATAGGTAGCTGAAAATGCGTGCTAGAGTGGTATTGGGGGTGTTTGAGGTACAGTACGGGGGAGGTGAGCACCAACTGGAAGGGGGTGTGAGCGAGAGGATGAAAAAATTAAAGACGAAATTGGAGTCGACCGACAAGGAAAAATAGAGTGGTCGCCGTGATGGATGCGGACATCCATGTCGAGCACGGCGGCAGAAATTTCTGGGGTCGAAATTTTTGAATTTCTGAACCGGCGCCCGTCCTAGGTGGACATAGACATGGCGGAAGTCCATCCCGAGGGGGACATCCGTGGTACTAGAAACAATGAATGTCGTCCTAGTAATACTAGACGTACTAGACCGCATGGACGTCCGGTTCTAGGCGGACATCCAAAAATACTGGAGAACATGGACGTCCGCCTAGTAATACTAGGTGTACTAGAGGTTGTGGACGTCCGCGTCCATTTCCGAGAACACAGACGTCGACGCTGTTCGCAGGACCGCTCGCGGACCGGGCGCCCGGAACAGCGCGAATTGATGGACCATGCCTAGGCTAAGGGAAGGTAGAACGGGCTCTCAGGACTTCCCGGCAAAGGAGTTGCGAAAGCGCGGAGCGGCGGTCGGCGTGCGAGTAGGCGTTGTCATTTTCGTCGCCGGGAGCCGACGCCGGCACTGAGCCAGCCAGGAGGGATTCGTCGTCGTGCGCCATCGCGACGAAGGAGCGGGCGACGAGGCGAACGGAGAACGTGAGTAGAGGAGAAGGAACGAAAGAGGAAGGAAAGTGAACAGCGAAGGGAAGAACAGAGAAGAACGAGGAGAAAAGCAGACGCGAGAAGAAGCAACGGAAGGTATGCGTGAGAAGATGACGCGCGAGGACGCGCTGTGGAGTTAGTCGGGGGAGTGTGGTACAATTTATTCGGTCGACGCGCGCGCGCTTCGTAACGAACTGCGTCTGGCTGAGTCCGCATGCAATCCGCGAATTAATTAGTTAGTAAGCGAGCGTACCGTAGCGATTCGATTACGTGTCACGGCGCGCCGGAACGAACGCGTG